>PJEN01004640.1:64405-114148 GCA_004024605.1 Pteronura brasiliensis
ATATGAATTTAGTGCCATTGTATTGCCTGTAAGGTGACTGTTACTGTATATTGTCTCTGTTCCTTTCTGATCTACTACTTTTAGGCTCTTTCTTTGCTTAGAGGACCCCTTTCAATATTTCCTGTAGAGCTGGTTTGGTGTTTGCAAATTCTTTCAGTTTTTGTTTGTCCTGGAAGCTTTTTATCTCTCCTTCTATTT
This sequence comes from Pteronura brasiliensis, assembly GCA_004024605.1. Taxonomy (NCBI): domain Eukaryota; kingdom Metazoa; phylum Chordata; class Mammalia; order Carnivora; family Mustelidae; genus Pteronura; species Pteronura brasiliensis. The sequence goes on from PJEN01004640.1 coordinate 64,604, forward strand.
TCAATGATAGCCTAGATGGATATAGTATTCTTAGCTGCATGTTTTTCTCATTTAGTGCTCTGAATATATCATGCCAGCTCTTTCTGGCCTGCCAGGTCTCTGTGGATAAGTCTGCTGCCAATCTAATATTTTTAGCATTGTATGTTACAACCTTCTTTTCCTGGACTGCTTTCAGGATTTTCTCTTTGTCACTAAGACTTGTAAATTTTACTATTAGGTAACGGGGTGTGGACCTATTCTTGTTGATTTTGAGGGGGGTTCTCTGCACCTCCTGGATTTTGATGCTTGTTCCCCTTGCCATATTAGGGAAATTCTCTCCAATAATTCTTTCCAATATACCTTCTGCTCCCCTCTCTCTTTCTTCTTCTTCTGGAATCCCAATTATTCTAATGTTGTTTCGTCTTATGGTGTCACTTATCTCTCAAATTCTCCCCTCGTGGTCCAATAGCTGTTTGTCCCTCTTTTGCTCAGCTTCTTTATTCTCTGTCATTTGATCTTCTAGATCGCTAATTCTTTCTTCTGCCTCATTTATCCTAGCAGTGAGAGCCTCCATTTTTTATTGTACCTCATTAATAGCTTTTTTGATTTCAACTTGGTTAGATTTTAGTTCTTTTATTTCTCCAGAAAGGGCTTTTATATCTCCCAAGAGGGTTTCTCTGATATCTTCCATGCCCGGCTAGAACCTTGAGAATTGTCATTCTGAACTCAAGATCTGACATATTACCAATGTCTGTATTGATTAGGTCCCTAGTCCTAACCCCTAACCCCAGGGACCTAACCCCATGTCCCTAGCCTTTGGTACTGCCTCTTGTTCTTTTTTTTTGTGGTGAATTTTTTCGCCTTGTCATTTTGTCCAGATAAGAGTATATGAAGGAGCAAGTAAAATACTAAAAGGGTGGCAAAGACCCGAGGAAAAAATGCTTTAACCAAATCAGAAGAGATCCTTTCAGAAAGTGGTTGATTTTCTGTTTCTATAATTGCTGTTCTTCTTCTCTTCGATCTCCCATTGGATTTGTGGGTGTTTGTAATCTTTAGATAAGCTATCTAGCTCATCTCCTGCTACCTGAAGTAGTCTCAGCCTACTACTTCTCCGCCATCTTGACTCCTCCCCCCGACAACAGGGATCTAAAATGACAGATCATGGGCCAAATCTAGTCCATCAACTATTTTTATAAATAAAGTTTTATTGGTACTTAGCCATATTCTTTCAATTATGTAATGTCTTTGGCTGCTTTCGTGATACAATGACAGAGGTAATTACTTGTTGCAAAGACCACATTTCCACAGAACTGTCTGAACCTTACTGTCTGAACCTTTACAGAAAGTTTGCTGACTCCTGATCAAGAGATTAATTTTTCCCCTTATTTCTAATTTAACTAAGCATAGTTATTTTTAGGACCTTTTGTTTCTCCCAGTTATATCATGCATTTTAGACTTTGGTTCCCAATTTTCTAAAGTCTCACATCAAAACTGCTCCCTACCTCACCTCATAGTGATGAGAATTAAGTATGGGAGCATGTGCTCTAATATGCAACAGTTGCTCAAAAAATATGAATTCACTGCCCCTCGTCCAAACTGTTGTTGCTGTTTTAAAAGGAGACAGTACAGTGTGATGGTTAAGAGCATGGACACAGGCTCTGTACTGCTTGGGGTAAGAGCTAGCTCTCCCACTATTCTCTGTGAAACCTTGGACAAGTTCCTTAAGTCCTCTGTGCCTCAACTTCTTTACCTGTAAAATGGGGATCATATTAATATACCTTCCTCAAAGGGTTCTTTGAATGATTAAAAGAGGTAACACAAGCGGTATATTTACTATAGTGCTTGGCAAGTAGTAAGCCCTACACTGGTGTTAGGTGCCACCACCAACATCATCATTATCATCTTCATCATTAAAAGAGGTTATCATATTAGAAAGAATTAGTCCATTTACACTGACTGAACACATGGAGCAGGAATTGTTAAATCTAAACAGCCCTGTGTTCAAGTCAAGCTCTATGGCCTTCTACTTTTTTAATCTCAGATAATTCATTTCGCTTTCTTGCATCTCTGTTTCCACATATGTAGTGTGGGTTGACAAGACAGACCTCATCAGTGAGTTGAGAATTAAAACAGCTAATGTTTATGAAGGTTGCTGGCACTGTCCCCAGCACATTGTATGTGTCAATAATTGATAGTTGTCTCCTCTTCTCTGCCTTTCTTTTTCCTTTATGGTAACCTGACCCCCCTGACTGTCTCCTATTCCCTGATTATTCATGCTCTAAACCCCAGTGATGCTCATGATATCACAACTGCCCTTTTGCCCTCCTCTATTCTCTGCCTCTTCAATTCTTGGGTCCAGACCAACCTGTGTCCTCTCATATGTGAAGTTTTTAATAATAACAATGATAATAAATAGTAACAAATAGCAAATATATGTAAATATAAAAATACACATTTTTATATTTATATAGCACTATGGGCCAGGCACTGTTTTAAGCACCTTACATATATTGCTCCTCATAACAACCCTTTAAACTAGGTACTATTATCCTCATTTATAGATGAGGAAATGGAGGAAAAGATATTTCGTGGGTTTTTAAAAGATTTTATTTACTTGAGAGAAAGAGCATGAGCAGGGGGAAGGGCAGAGGGAGAGGGAGAGAAAATCTCAAGCAGACTCCACACTGAGCATGGAGCCCAATGCTGGTCTTACAAACCTGAGATCATGACCTGTGCCAAAACCAAGAGTCAAACACTTAACTAAGCCACCCAGGTACCCTAAAGAACAGATGTTTTAAATAACACGCCTAAGGTCACAGAGCTAATAAGCATAGAACAAGGATTTGAATCTAGACAGCCTAGCCTTGGAGTCAGTGCTTTTAGCCACTCCATTATACTGCTTCCTTAAATGATTTCAAAATGTGCTAGTTAGATTTGTGTTTCCTAAAGCTTCCTTTGATCAGAGCTTGATCCTAATGGACTTCATAAACATACACTATCAATGCATTTCTGCCTGTGAATTTACATTCATGTATGTTCCATGTAGAGAATGGTCCATCTGTTTGTTACACATGTAATGTTAAAGTTATATAGTCTCTCTATCTCTTCCCCTCCTTTAAAAGTTTGGATGAAACCATAATTTCTAGAACTTAAGAAACAAAACAAGTGAACATAGGGGAAGGGAAAGAAAAATGAAATAAGATGAAAATTGAGAGGGAAGTAAACTATAAGAGGCACTGAACTCCGGGAAAGAAGCTGAGGGTTGCTGGAGGGGTATGGATGGGAGGAAGGGATAACTGGGTGATGGGCATTAAGGAGGCACTTGATGTAGTGAGCATTGGGTATTATATGCAACTGATGAATCACTAAATTCTACCTCTGAAACTAATTTAAAAAAAAAAAAAAACAATTTTTTCAGTGGAGTTCAGCCTTCCAATAGTTATTTTAAAGGAGTGTTTCTCAAAATAGTATGCATATTAATCACCAGAGATAATATTAAAAATGTAGATCCAGATTCAGGTTGGAGGCTGAGATTCTGAATTTCTATCAAGTAGCAAGTGTCATTTTAATACAGTACATAGAAAATTTTATATTAAAACATGATTATATTAAGACATCCTTTAGAATCTCTTGGGGATTTACCTTGCTTGGACACAGTTGACTGACTTTTAAGTTCTAGTGTGGAACAATGATTAGAATGGATCATGTTGGGATTCTTTTTGAGTTGCTGTTTCCTCATGATGGCTCTTATAACCAGTGATCCTACTTAAGTCATCTAAAACTTTGTTCTGTCTCCTTTATCATTCATTTATCCATTCAGCACTCATTAAGCACCTACTATGCACCAGCCTGGTCCTTCTCTTAAAGAAGCTCTCTTTCTTGGGGCAGGGGGAAGGGGAAGGTGGACTCAGACATGTAAGGTAAAAAGTCAAAATAAGCATTTTTGATGTTTCAATAAAGTTAGTTTGGGAACACAAAGGAAATTACTGTTCACTTATAATAGCTTGAGCTTTGGGGAAATAGTCAAGTAAAGCTTCAAAGAACAGTATCCATTGAATAGATCCTAGAAAGTAGGTGTTGTCTAATCAACACTGGAGCAAAGAGTATTCTAAGCTAAGAAGTCAGCATGAAGACTGGCTCGGCTTGACTAAGGAACAAGAATTCTACTGGTATCACTGCATCATGGGATTTTGGATCACATTTGAAAAGGAAAAAACAAAGAACACAATGCAATAGACAGTAGAGATTGGGAAGTCATTATATGGTTAAGTAGGGGAGAAACTGATGATTGCCTTGCATTAGCAATTAGGCTGTTGCTTCTGTTCCTTGCTTGTTGAAACATCCAGGCACTATATTTATGCTTAAGTATAGCACCTTGTTCTTCTGTGTTCTCAATGAATAATTGTATATGGAGAATCTTTATATTTCAAAATGTTTTGTGTAGTAGTTGGTATATAAAAATAATATTTATATTTGCTTGTTCTGAAACCTAACATAAAAAATATACCTGTCAGCTCCCTAAGCAGCTTTATAGTTGCACATTACTGAAACTGTTGAAGCTACCTGTGTTCAGACACTTTATACAATAATAAATTATATATCAATGAGATAAATCTGCACATGACAGTATTTCTAAACAATGTCCTAAAATTTTACTTTGGGTCACTTAACAATGTGACAAAATTTGTTGTTGGTATTTTGCTGTATAATACTAGTAGCTCAACAGATACTTTGAAATGACTAACTTAATTAAAATTTAAAAAATTGAAGACTTGTAGATTAGAAATTGAAGGAAATCTAGAAGATCCTCTAGCAGAGTGTTTCCAAGTTCAAATTACATCATAAGCCAGTAAACAATTTAAAATCTACCATGGACCCCAATAATGTGACAAAGCCAGGTAAATGTGAAAGATGAGTCCAGTCAAAATCACTGACATAAGGAAGTATGGAAAACGTTCAGATGTAATATGGTGACATTGTTTTATGGAATATTAGATCAGTGATTCAAAAAAATTGACTGAATCAATTTCATTTAATTAAGGTGAAAACCGAATTACAGGGAACTTATCCAAGATCACACAGTTCACTAGTACCAGACCAATTATAGGAAATGTGTTTATTGAACACCTATTATATGGAAGACACTGGAACAAGTGTTGGAAAGGGAATGCATTTGTTTAAGGCAGGGAGATTACAGCTTATACTATTGGTAAGAGATAGTGTGTGCAGATATAAGGATATGTTTATATGTCCTTGTGCATACTACATATGTATGTTTATGTGTTTTGTTTTTAAGGACAGAACAATATAGGAATGGACTGGGGCCAAAGGGTCCTTATTTGTAAGAGTAAAGAATTTGGAATTTTTCCTCTCTGGAAGAGGGAACCAATGAAGAATTTTAGGCAGGGTAATTAAACAAATAAGGATGTGTATTAGAGTAACTGTAGATGATGATCTGGAGAGAAAACACATGCACAGAAGCAGAGAAACCAGTTAGAAAGATGCATTCATGGTTCCAGTGAACACAGATGAAAAAGTCTTTCCTAAGCATTAGCTGTGAGGATTGATAAATATACATCAGCTAAAATATGCATGATAGAAAGATATAAGGATTAATAACTAATTTTTTTTAATATTCTCACCTGATAGTGACTCAAGTTATCTTCAAATACCTCATTTCTCCTTACCTGCTTTTCATTAGATAGATGAAATGTACCTAAAGAAGTGTCAGCCCAAAGAACATTAGAGTCAAGGACAGAGATGAAAACTGGCCCTGGGCTTCAGAGATTCAACTGACCCACATGCCATAGAAGATACTGTGTGAATTGAAGCATGTGTATTGAAAATCATTCACCTGCCTTCTCCTAGCTGGCTGAGGTGAACCCCATTAGCATCAGAAGGACAATTCAGGGTGAACTTGGGAAAGAGGAATTGGTTTGTATCCTTATAAATAAGTAAAAGTGATCCCTTAATGCCTTGCCCTGCATGATTATATTAGTACTCTGGATTTTGAATGAAAAAGTCCTCTCAGTAGCAGAGAAGAATAGGTGATTAAGGGTCATAAGGTACTTTTGAGTTAGATTTGAAAAGCTCGGTCAACCATGACAGGCTATATAAACACAAAGCATGGGCAGTTAGATTTACAGTTTGGCTTTCAGCTTTGGTGCTCATTATGATTAAAAAAAACTTCTTTGAAACTTATTTTCTTCATTGAAAACACAGGCATAGTTAAACCAACTTTATTCACTTGTAAAGGTAAAATAATAGTGCTTGTGAATATGTTCACCAGAATGTGAAAGATAGTAGGCAATTGATAAACAATGAATTTTGGAACACACACACACACACACACACACACACACACAAATTAAAAAATGAAAAAAGAAAAAAGAAAAAGATGGCAACAACAAAAAAGTAAGCAATGTTGGGTTTAAGATCAGTGACTCTGGAGGTAAGGCCATCTGGGTTTCAATGCAGACTTAACATTTATTAATGTTAATACATTAACAAACATTTATTGGCTTTGTGCCCTTCAGCAAGTAATAGCATTAAGCTTCAGTTTCCTTCATCCATAAAATGTGAATTCGAATAATACCTGATAGTGTGTGTGTGTGTGTGTGTGTCACAAATAGTAAGCTTTCAATATTAATTACTGTCACTTTGTTATCATTGAATATTTTTTCTTTTTCCCATCCATGAAAAGATGTTGCACATTTTATAAGTATGATGTTTTTGGTTCGTTAGCAAATGTCTGTGACTTTTTAATGAATCTTGGAATCTTTGAGTCAAATGGGAATGTATAAAACATCCAGTTAGATTTCCCACATTGTTGGGATGCAGCCAACCATGAACACTTCCAAGGATGAGAGCTCCTTCCCTTCATTGGCCTCTTGATCTACCATATGTCCATTCTGATAGGAACCATATGACCACTCTAATAGAACAGGCTTTCTTTCATTAAGCAAAAATCACTTCCCTGTAACTTTCTACTTAAAGCCAAATTCATTTTCCAAATCATTCAGAGAAATATATTTTCCTAGAGAATATCTATTCATCTATTTGACGTCCATTTTGGTTTTCCCTTCCTGGAGAAGTTCTCCATATCTACATTTAAGTGCAGCCTAACATTGTTAGCTCATAAGCATACTTTTGACCACTATAACAGTTTTATTTTCCTTTTTATTGTAAACTACTACTGAACTGTAGTGACTTTGAACCATTGCAATTGATTTCCTGTTCCTAATTTCAGGACTTTTAATATATTTTCCAGGAATTTTTACCATGAAAGAATTAGTTCACTGTTGGCAGTAGACTGTTCACCTGAACTGATGAAAGTGTAGATTAAAAAAAAAAAAAAAGAAACTTAACAATTTTACAGTTGAATTACCAGGACACATTTATATCTGTTAAACAGATTTTCTAAGATTTCTGCAAGAACATGTCTTGATTATTTTTAAAAGGGAGTTATTGACATAATTTTATTTTTTTTAATTTGGACTTTGAGTCCTGTGCTACATTTAGGTGCTTTGTGACTACAATGAACCCAGAAAAGCCAGATTTCATTTCTATTTACAACTTGGGATCAGCATCCCTTCTCAGTGTCTCTCTCAGAATTTCCCAGTTACATTGGAGGGAGAGTGCTTGGAATTTTTATTTTTTATTTATACACACACACACACACACATTTACATGTATATATACTTAATAATTATATTATAGAATAGTTTATAGAATTCATAGATTATATATTTAAAAAAATAAATATATCTTTTTTTGAAAAAAAAACACTTGTGCTTAGTAGTACTTAATATCCATAACTTATGAAGTAACATATACTCCTATCATTAATATGGTCTTTGTGGTGTTTGCAACTTTTGGCAGATAATCTTCATAGTTAAATCTAGGAACGAAAAAAGCCAAATGTTTTAAGAATTCAGTTCACAAGAAAAAAAGGCAGATGAAAATAATATTTACATTTATGGCCAATTTAATAATGTGCATTTGTCTCTACAGGAAGCCTTAAGTTTAATTCATCAGGCTTTTAGTTTCAGTTACAAAGCAATGGGATGAGTCTTTTCCAGATTAATATTGTTATTTTCAAAGATCCTTGGTGGCTAACTGAAGAGACTCATTTGCCTTTCAAAACAATCTGCATCCTTGTGTTTCTGATACTTTGTCTCCTTTATGTTCATTCTTGGCCCAGTGACATTTCTGATGACCTGACTTCTTTTTCTTTTGGATTTGCCTCCTGCAGGCAGGTGCACACTCAGAAAGACTACTCCTTTGCCTTATATCATTCAGATCCCCAACTTCATCACTGATTTCCTTTGTGGTCTTTTTATCTAGACACTGGCATTTGTTTTTTCTGTGCCGAACTGCTCTGGTTTTGCCACCTCTTGGAAATGTAGTTTTTTGCCTCATTTCTTGTTTATTTGGGGATCTGTGTTTCTCAATCTGTGGGCATGTGAGACTATTACAGTGGCTTCCATCTTGGGAAGTACTCTCACTTTTAGAAGAACACTTGGGTCTCTTCCCAGAAGCTGAAGGAAGTTTCGCATATTGGACTGTGGTTGAAGATGCTCTTCCACAGTTGGATTCATAACTATGCACATTATTTTCTTTTGAGTGGTCACAGCATATATTTTGGGTGAAGCATTCACTTCTGTGACTTCCTCTGAGAGAGGGATTACTTGATTCTCTGCTTAAAGATCTCTTTGTAAGCCCAACACACCAAGATTTGGATCTGTGAGTACTGGACCTTGATGGTCTTTGGATTCTTCTACTGAAATGTGAACCAGCTTCTGCAAATTGGGAGGACTGTTTGCCCTTCAATCTCTTTTTTCTGAAAGAGCTCAGTTTCCTACTATTTCTCTTAGAAGAAAGGACAATTTCTGAAATACAGCTCCAAGAAGGGTCTCTCTTTCTGGATTTGCAGCTTAGCAAGGATCTTTCTCTGGGCAATTTTCTTTGAAAAATCTTCGGTGAAGAATCTGAGTATGTATTTTTTTCTGCTTCTTTTTTCTGGAAGTTGATCTCCTGGTCAGGACTCAAAATCCTTTCTTCTCTTAAATTGTATTGAAATGGCTGCCCCTGATTAAAAATTGCTGGGGAACTGAAAGTACATGCAGTTGTTTCACTCTTTCCCAGATCCTGGATGTGACCAGGAAGCAACTTTATTCCTTCCATTTTCCTCTCTTGAACTTTTTTTTTGCAATTCCGTAAGCTTGGGCCCCTTTCCCTTGGTGTAGTATAATTCAGGAATATATTAGCAGAAGTTGTGCCTTTTTGATCTCCTGATTCTGGTTTGTCTTTGATCCAAGCATGGATTTTGCTTGCTGTTTTATGATGAAGTAGTGAGAATTCAGATTTCTTCAAGGAAGAGTTACCATTTGGAAATGGTTTTAAGCCTGACAGAGGCTTCTGCTCATTATTCCGTTGGTCCCGGGTATTTCTAGACTGCCTTGTATCATGTTGAGATGCCGGTAGAGCCTGATCCTTAGACAAAGGCAAAACAGAAGCTGATGCTATGGACTTCTTTTTTACCCATGGTGAAATGGAAGGACATTGATAAATGGCTCGTTGGTCATAGGTTTCCATGTTATAAGGTGAATGAACAAAACTGATAAACTCATGCAGAAAATGGTGAGTGTGTTGTTGGAGATAAGGTTCCAGGAGGTGAATGAAGGACTCACTGTCCAGATCATATTCTGTCATGTGTTGGAGAATAGTGGATAGGATATTCTTCACTGTATAGCCATAATCTCCATAAACAGCTGTTAGTTCCCGTTTCAGCCAGGGGACCAGCCGATGTAAACAACCAGGGTTTCTCTTGAAATAATTAGCTGACAAATGCTTTTCAAGTCTGTAGCCTTGGACATGTGTCACCCAAATTCCGGAATAATACAGAGCTCTTCTGAACTTCATTACCACCTGATCTCTAAAATGGCCTACAGACGTGGAATTTGGCTGGAACTTCCCACTATCCCCGAACTCCCTCAGTAATTCCTGGACAGTCAACTCTTTCAATGGTCTGATTTTCCTTGTAATGCCCTCAGGGTTCAGACTGACATAGTTGTTTTGAGAAGACTCCATGTAGCTTTCCTCCTCTGAGGGAAGAAAGCCTGAGTCTTCTTTGGTGTCACTCTCTGGCCTGGTGGAACAACACTGAGAAGGAAAGCACTGCACACCAGAAGAAAGCATGGATTTCTTTCTTGATCTTGAATATAAAGAGTCATTATGACTCTTGTTGAAACAGGGATTCCAATCAGGTTCATTCTGAGTACTCTCCAAGCAGTTAGGACACTCACAGTCAGATGAGAAATCAAATGGCATTGCCCTGGAAAGATTGTATTTCAGTTATATATGAGAAAAATTGGTTTGAATCAAGTCCTTATATGGCATGAAAAATATCTGTTAAAAACATTTCTTGCATATTTCTGTAATACGGTTTGTCTCTCCAAGGGATAAATTCTAGAACAAGGTTAAGAAACAAACTATTCCCTCAAATTAATAATAATATGCTCAATAAAACCCATTGGAAAAAGTTATTGAGGATTCAGGCACACTGATTTTTTTTTCTTTCTTATTCAAATTAATTGTTGCAAATACTGAGAAGCAAATTGGAAATATCAAAATTCATTATATTCTTTAACTTAGCAATTCTAACTCTAGAGATCTAATCTAGATATAGAAATCTACAAATATATATATGTTGACTATTTTGAGGTTTTCTTCATAATAACAAAAAATTGAAAACAACATAAATATCCATTAATAGAGAACTTGCTAGATAAATTATGGTTTATCCTTAGTATTTATTTGGCAGCCATTGATTTAAAAAAGTCAAGCCTACATGTACTAATATAAGAACATGACTGAGTACATTGTTAAATGAACATGTTTATATAGAAGTATTTTAGACTTTTATAAATTTTGGAGAATCATCATCTCTGGCAGTATTGTGAACCTTGAAAAATTGTCTCACTAGGAATAAAAAAATAATGCTAGCTATTATTTGTAAATATAGCTAATTATAAATATATCTAAGTTGAGCAAATTAGTAAAATTCTGAGAGGAAAAAACTTAGGTACCCATGTCTGGTGTCCACTTAGGTACCCATGTCTGGTGTCCTTGAGCTTCAGTTCTGATATGGCAGCACTGATAGCCACAGATGACAGGAGACAGTGGACTCTTTCCAAGGGTGGATGTCCAATAGGAAGCATCTCTATAAGTCTATATAGCTGAATGTCTACATTTTCACTGAAAAAGGTGAATTAAGGGGGGGAGCACCCACACAAGAGTCAGCAGGAAATTTCAGCTGAGATTGTGTAACCAAAAACAATTAATATGTCTGCAGAGTAAATTCAGTTGGGTTTCCTAAAAACCTCAAAAGGATAATTTATTTTGAAGTTGTAGTGACCACAGGCAATTGGCAGAAGCAAACATTCATTATCCCTGTAGAAGCAGAACTTAAACCCAGGTCTCATGACAAATTTTCCCTAAGTGAGTTCACAATCAAAAATCACTAAAAAAAAAAAAAAAAAAAAAAAAAAAAAAAAAAAAAAAAAAAAAAAAAAAAAAAAAAAAAAAAAAAACACAAGCTATTATAAGCATGAACCCATAGAAATAACAGGGAGCAAAAGTTGGCTCTTGAGAGAATCAGAAAATAAAATGAATACAGAGGATGTGCATAACTGTCATCCTTTCCCCTGGAGCTTCAAGCTGTGCTTTCCAAAGGTAATGCTTTCACTAAGTCTTCATTCATCTTGAAAAATAAAAATAACAGAAATTACATTATTTAGCAAATTTACCTCCTAGAGATCCGGAGTTGTCCGCACTCATTTGATCCTTAGCTGCTATTTTGTTTGCCTTAGAGACAGAATTTAGAACACTAGGCAAGTTCTGCTGTGGACTGCGGAGAGACAACTCCAAGTTTTCCATAGACTTTGACATCTTATATTTTCCAGCAATGTTCCAAGTTATGTTAAGATGCAAACCCCGGATAAAATAGGATTCAAATCCATGACTTAGAGGTTTCCAGGGACTCTTTAATATTCTCATAGATTTTCTAATCAGAGCCAATATTGTAACAAGTGGTCTGACTCAGAAGAGAACAGTAGCAGTAAGTGGAACATGGGTTTTCCTAATGAATAAATTCTTCAAAAGAATAGTTACTAGTCTAGTATTAATATTTGCATTTAAATCATTTAGTCAGAAAGTCACCCTTTTCACTTTAAATGCAAGATATGAATAAACGATTAGCATGTATGCAAGGTGATTAATCAACATTTCGGTTGTTTGTATATAAAATTTTGGACCCAAAATTATTAAAATGTATTATTGGGGGACACCTTTATTCATTATAGCTAAATACCAGTTAGTTAATATAGGCAACATAACTGGAAGGCCACTCAAAAGAAATTTTTTTTTTTTGCTTATAGTCATACTACTTTCAAGTTTAGTCTTGTGTACTAAGATTATTCAACGTCTTTCAAATCTAGGATGAAAACAATTTAACTCATAAGATATGTGAGGGGTTTGATGAGCTACTTTGTGTTATGCTTGATACCTAATAGCAGTTCAACAGAACCCTCATTTTAGTGTTATTTTGAGTCAGTTTCATTACAGATCCCCAAGACAGTACATCACCTTTTAAAAAGCATGTGTTTTATGTGATTTTATAATCCAAAATAAATACCATTTCTCATAAGTATATGGTAATATAGAACCTCATATCTTCATAACTCTCATACCAATGTCCGCATTATATAGATGAAAGAACAGTATAGAAACAAGTTCTTATTCTACTATTACCCTTGGAAGGTTCACATACACTCTCTGAGTCTTGGATTACTTATCTATAAAATGAGGTTTATAGAAAGACTCAAATGAGATAATAAATATAAAAAGGATTTTGTGAAAAAAAAATGCTTCTTAGAAATAAAGTGCCCTCTGGGGCACCTGGGTGGCTCAGTGGGTTAAAGCCTCTGCCTTCGGCTCAGGTCATGATCCTAGGATCCTGGGATCAAGCCCTGCATCGGGCTCTCTGCTCAGCAGGGAGCCTGCTTCCCTTTCTCTCTCTGCCTGCCCCTCTGTCTACTTGTAATCTCTGTCAAATAAATAAATAAAATCTTAAAAAAAAAAAAAGTGCCCTCAGAAGATAATCTCATCTAAACACCATACTTAGCACATTTTTTTTTTTTAAAGTATCTGTTGAAAGGAAGAGAGAAGAACTAAAAGAATGGTGAGAGGGAGCAAGGGAAGAAGGAAGAACTTAAGAGAGTCATTCAGGTTTCTATATTTTAGTCTACTCCTCTATTTCTTTCTACCATCAATGTCTCCCTTTTCTTTCTTCTTATTTTTACTTCCTCGGTTCTAAATACATACTGAAAATTCTGAAGCAGCTTAGAAAGGAAGACGTTGTTGGGAAAGAGATCCATTGGCATCCAAAGTGCGTATTTTAAAGCTAGGAGGATTTTAAATTGGCAATGGCCAGATGATGCTGTTGGAGAGGAAAATTTATATTTTATCCTTTAAGGGTCTTCTGGCTGCTCTAAGAACTAAATCGACATGAAACAGATAAACAGGAGAAATCAAATTTAATAATATACATATAGGGGATCCACATAAACATGAGAGATTCCAAAAATAGTCAAGCAAGATGAGGTATATATGTTATTTTGGACTCAGGAATAAGGGTAAGGATCTGGGGCTTCAAAGTGAAGGAATGCAATTCTCAGGAAAAATGGGAAGAATACATGTTTGGTAAACAAATGTTTGCTGAGACATAGAGAGGACTTTGGTCAAAATATACCTTGCTAGGTTCCTCCCTGTCTACCTCACCTAGTTCGTATTTTACTATAATTATCTCTGGTGTTAGCTCTCCTCTTGGAATAGGTCCTCTATCTAAATTCTTTCAAGCAGTTAGGAGAGAGGCAAAAAAGCAAAACTTCTTGAGTCTTCTGTTTCTTAAAAATAATCAGCCTAAAATAATTCATATACCAAAGAGACATATTTTGGGGTAGCAAGTTTTACTCCCCTGCAATACTGCACAGTTAATTGGATCATGAGAAAGCAGGATCCTTTATTTTCCTACATAAGTCCTGAGCTTGATACTTGAAAGTGTTGCTCATCTAGCTCTTTCTAAGTTCCATGACTAAGCAGTTTCTCCATGTAAACACTATTAGGGCCAGACACTTCTTTGTTCTATTTTGTAGACTGTTAAGCACAATTCCTGATCCACAAGATGCCAGTATCACCCCCTACCCAAGTACAACAATCAAAAATGTCTAAGGTATTATCAAATGTCCCCTAGGGAGGCAAAATTGGCCCCAATATTCAAAACTACTGCTCTACAGTATAAAATTATTATCTTTTGAGACAGGGTGTTCCTCACAGGAACTAGAAGCAGTTCTGCTACCAAGAAGTTGTAGTACATTCACGAGAAAGATCAAGTGTAAATTAATTGAAAAAATAGATAAACTTACTCTTCTCAAACCTATTCCAGAAAATAGAAAAGGAAGGAAAACTTCCAATCCATTCTATTAGGCCAGCATTAGTCTGACATCAAAATTGGATAAAGACTCTACTAAAAAAGAGAACTACAGGCCAATATCCCTGGGGGACATAGATGCAAAAATCCTCAACAAACTACTAATGTGTTTTTCAATTCATTTATTGAGCCCTTTATCTCTGGTGCGTTATTCCTTATCTCAGTGTTAAGGGTCTCACTCATGTCTTCCCCTCTTTTCTTAAGTCCTGTGAGTATCCTTATGATCATTGCTTGAATTCTCTATTAGGCATGTTACTTATATCTCTTTTGCTTTGTTCTCTGGCCATGGCCTTGTCCTGTTCTTTCATTTTGATAAATTTCTCTGTTTCCTCATTTTGTCTACCTCTCCGTGTCTGTTTCTGTCTGTATATTAAGAAAGTCAGCTATGTCTTCCACTCTTGAAAGTAGTGAATTTATGAAAAGGAGGTCCTGGAGTGTTCTGCAGTGGAGTGTCCCCTGTTCATCAAAACCTGGCACTTCAGGAGAGTATCCTATGTGTATTGCTTGCATCCTGTTGTTGTGTCTAAGTCACTTTTCCTTTCAGTGTAGGCATCTGTACAGACTGTGCTTGTTGTGGGCTGTGCTCACTCTCTGTGCTGTTAATGGGACCCAGGCAGGCCAACTCGGAAGGGCCACACCCACTGGGAAACTTGGGAGTTGGTGGTGGTGGTAGCAAAATTTGTGTTGGGCCACTAGTCCTATGCCATATCCCTTGACATACTGCGACAGCTCGTGGCTGGGCACCACGGTGCTGTAGGGGGTGCATGGCTGGGTGTGGTGCATAGTGGCAGCTGTACACCCGGCATTTGAGCCCAGCATGTGACAGTGGCTAGGGGTGTGCAGCTGGGCACAGTACAACTGCTGTGTGCTGTGTTCTTCAGCAGCCATACAACCAACTGCTGGGTATGGTACACATAATGACGGGCCTGTGGCTGTGCACCATGCTGCAGCTAGGCAGGGCCCCCAGTGACAGCTGTGCACCTAGCATGTTGGTGGGGCATTCAGTGACTCGTCCTGAGCCCTGGGCCAAGGCTATAAGATTTTGCGCAGCCCCACCTCCCATAGGTGGCTCTGTGTTTATGCTGGGGGTGAGTGAGGAAAAAAACACCTGCCAGCTCCCTCATTTTCAAAGAAGTCCTTCAGCATGCTCAGAAATCATTATGAATAGATCTGCCTCCCTTTGGCCCCCAGTGTTGTGTGAACTATGGTTTTTATGTTCCTTCTCTATGCAGGCTGCTGTCTCTTTGAAGGGCAGTGACCCAGCTATTACTCGCTCTCAGGTCTCACCCAGTGCTGAGTCAGCTGAATTTTAAAGCTCTAGGCTCCAAGTTCCACTGATTTTACAAACTCACAGAATTCAGCCCCTCTGATTTTTAAAGCCAAATGTTGTGGGGATTAGTCTTCCTCGTGTGAGCTCCCTGGTGCAAGGGCCCATTTCTCTGCCCTTTTCCTACATGCTGCTCCTTCCTTTCTCTAGCAACCTCATTCAGTCTTTCTGACCTTCCTAACCTTTCAGGTGCAGCTTTTTCTCTATAATTAGTTGTAGAGTTTGTTCTACCAGTCTTCAGATCACTCTCTGGTTTATTGACTTGAATGTGGATGGTGTCTAGTTGTAAAGGTGGGACAAGGTGAGCTCAGGGTCCTCCTACCCTGCCATCTTTCCAAACTCCTCCAAGAACTAATCGTTTTATCATTATATAATGTCGTTCTTTATCTCTGAAAAACTTCCTTTCTTAGCTCTGCTTTGTTTGAAAATTATATAATTTCTTCAGCTTTCTTCTGAGTAGCATTAGTTTGATATAACATTCTTCATCTCTTTGCTTTTGGTTTAAGTCTTTATATTTAGAATGAATTTCTAGTAGACAACATATGGTTGGATCTTGCTTTTTCTTTTTACCCATTCTGACAATGTTTGTCTTTCATTGGTGTGTTTAGACCCTTCAGATTTAAAATAATTATTGATATTTTGCTTCAATGTCTGCCATGTTTTTAACTTTTTTCTATTTGTTGCATTTGTTTTTGTTTCTTTTTTTTTTTTTAGTACGTCATTTGATTCTCACAAATACCTCATGAAGGAAGCATCTCATATTAATCCCCACTTATTGATGAGGAAGTGAAGATTACTAAAATTAAGTGACTTAGCTAAGATTACACTGGACAAAAATAATGGAGCCAGAATTTGAAAGTGACAATGTTCTTTGCCTGACTGAACATTATGTCCCGTATACTGAGTGATTTCAGTAATAAAATTGTGCTAAAGCCTTCAAATCAAGTAAAACTCTATCCTCAGAATCTCTAAAATCTTTATGGCTCCCCAAGGCTTTCTTCTCCCCCAAACCAACCTGGGAAGGAGGTATTAAGAACTTAGAATCTTTGCTCTAGTTAAATCAAAACACCATGAATTAATCAGTTTATAATAAATTCTAACAAGTTTAGCATGGGTAAAAGGGGAAAAAGCTTCATCCATGCAGAGACTAGGATTATCCATGGAAACCAAGCCTATAGTTTCAGGGTGTCAGGTTTCTTAAAGACTAAGAAAAAAGATTAGCCCTATTCTCAAGCCAGGCTGTTCAAGTTTTATTTTCTCATCGACTGAGATCATTTAAAATTATTGTTACAACCTTGCTCCTGAATCACCATCTCTTTTCCTATAAAAGTGCTTCTCCCTGCTTCCGTGGGGAAGAGAGCAAAGACAGAACTGGACTTGGGCCCAAACCATAATTTTAGTAATTACTAAACCAAGTGACTGCAGCCATAATTGAGTCATTCAAAGCCAAATGGTAGCAGTAATTAGTTTGTCAAATTTGAATAAAAGAGCTTTTTTGGAGAGAACGAGTAGAGTTGAGCTAAGGAGGCCTGAACTATCAGCCATGAAGTGGGATACTTTTTCCAAGCAAAGAGGGTCTTCCCAGCACCATGGTTCTCTTGTGTGACAGTGATAGATATTCCTCGTTACAGATTATGGCCTTGTCACATTTAAACTAATCTCTCTTCATGTCTTCAGGCCCTGCTCATTCCCCTGGGCAGCAGTCATCAATTTACATGAAGAGGCACCTAGGGAAACACAGAATCTATTTATCACACTTGCAAAGAGTGTACTAACAGCGACTTCAAACAAAGCATGGATCCACATTTCAATCAGGCTTCCCCTTTGCAGCATCATAAATAGTGTCAAAGGATGTATTGTTAAGAAAATGGATGGAAGGGAAGGGAGAGACTCCTGAGAACTATGGGAGTCCATGAACTCCACCCTTATATGGCCAGCTCAGTGTATATAGAACTAACATGGTTTAGAGTTCCTAGACTTCCTGTAAGCTTTTTGGACATAGAGTCACCTTATTTATGGATCACCCCTTCAGCATGCCAGCTGATGGTAAAAAGCCACCTTAGGTTAGGAACACAGAAGCAAGATAGGCAGAGTTCATTTCTGAAAGTCCTCTTCCCTCCCAACTCATCAACCATAGCCCACATTCAATTATTTGTTCCATTACAAACGTATTCCCTGCTATCTCTTGCCAAGTTCTATGTTCCATCTAGTAAGATTGGTCAGTGCTATCTCTGTCCAAAGCTGAGTTTTCCTCATTATTTTCAAGGAATGTACTTTCTTCCCAAAGTTGTAAATGTCTCATGATTTGCTAAGAGTATAAATGACACTGCTGGCATTCTTTCATGATCAGAAAGTCAAGTGGAAAGCAAATATTTCAATGTCAGTGGATTCAAGGTCTTAGAGACCATTAATTCAAAGGGTTGGAGTTCCTCCTCCTTTATGAATTTAATTTGAACATAATCAGCACCTATTTATTTTGAATAATTTTGCTCGTTTTTTTCCCCCTCAAAAAGATTCTTCTCTTTTGTGGATACACCTATCAGTTTCATACAGTAAGCTAAAACATTCTCACTGCTATTTATTTTCAGTAATTTTATATGCCTTTTCTCATAAAAGATGATCTTCCTTATGTTGATATTTCCTGTCACTTTCACACAATGGTTATTTGAGTTAATGCATTTTACTCTTTTTTACCATATTTCCACCAGAATTGCCTAATAACTATATGACTAGTCTGTATTTTAATAATAAAAAATGGATGAAATCTGTCCAAGATGTCAATAAATGATGGGAATGGGAGATTCAGCATATTATGACTAAACCCGGGAATTAAAGAAAAAAAATTTCATGTGTATATCCCACAAGTTGATATTACTCATCAAACTAGTGACAAGTGTGCGTAAAGCTTAAAAATTATAGCCAAAGCCCTTGGTAAAGTTTTCTGTAAAGCCATATACCTGCAAATGAAACCAACTTAATAAAAGAATTCTCACCAAATTTAGACTGGATTTGCCTCATATACTTTCTGTCTTCATGTCCTTCTCAAACTCCTCCTGCCTCTGGCTGAAATTGAAAAGGATTATGATTTCACACTGACCTATGGAGTCCTAGATGGCTGAGCCTGGATTCCCCTCAGTGCATAGATAGGAACTGTCATGTTTCCTCTCTACATCAGGTAACTCAAATAGGAAGATAATTGCTCCCCAGAAAACAGCAACGTTAGACCATATAAAATAATACATGAATTTTCTCCTTTTGCTGCCTCTGCAACAGGCTACCTGAGCTATGAAAGAGGGACTTTTTTTTGTGAAGGAATATATTTTTACTATTTCTATTGGATTTTTAAAATTCTCTCCTAGATTACTTCTACTTACATCATTATAATCTATTCCCAGAATTTTAGACTTTCAGAGCTGGAAGGGAGTTCAGAGTCTTATTGCCTATATTTGTGCTTTTATGTATTCTATTTCCTCAGATTGGAGTGTCGTTACCTCTATTTCTTTGCTGGCAAACTCTTACTCAGATCTTCAGCATATATTTCATAGCTCCTTTGAAAGCCCTTTCTAACCATTCAGGTTGTTACGTGCCCTTCATTTCTCTGTAACTCCCATGATACCTTGGGATTGTATGCACAGTCCCATTTAGAAGCTGCTGGGGGTATTGGTTAAGAGGAATGCACTCTGGAGTCAAAAGACCTGGATTGGAATCTCAGCTCCACTATTTAATGGATATGTGTCCTCCAGTAATCTGCATATCAGATTCCTCATCTGGGAAAGGGAGATAATAATAGGCATGATGATTAAAAGGGTTAACATATGTAAAGTGCTTAGCATAGTGCCTGGCACTGAGTAAATGCTATAATGCACAGAATATATCTGAAAGGCAGAATGATTTCAAATTTGCTTACCATCTAACTGAGATCATGAGCTCTTTGTAAAAGGATATGCCATTCATTTGTTGAAAGAATAAATACGCACCTTCATGTTTTTAACAAATATATTGAGATGTAATTTACATGCCTTAAAATTCACCATTTTAAGTATTTGATTGAATAATTTTTCGTAAATGTATCAAGTTGCACAACCATCACCACAATCCAGTTTTGAAGCATCCTATCACGTTATTTGCTTCCTGGTGCCCACTTATAGTTAATACCTATTACCATCTCCATTTTGTGACTTTCTTAAGGTCACACAAATGATAAGTGTGATTTGCAGGTCTAGAACTCTCAGACTTCCTCTATGTCCAAACCCATTTCATTAAACAGTGCTCTCTGCCATGGTAATCTAACAATAATTAAATCTGAGAATCAGACATTATGCTAACTGTATTTGTCAACGATTTATTATCATTGTTGTTATTAGTTTTTCCATCATTATCATTGATGAAGATTATAATATATAATAATAATTGCCTACCCATCCTAGGCATTATGAAGCGTAGATTTTCTCCTTCAAAATAGAAGCTATCACTCATGCCATGTGGCAGCTCCAGCCATTTCTGAGTTTCAAATGTGCTCAAAGACTTTACTGTCAGGGCCATGCCATTTTCAATTTTAATGATTTGCCTAGCTGCCAACTTGGCCATCTCAATCCAGAATCCTAAAATCTATCAGTAAAATGAGGGATGAAAGCTAGAATATGAATTAGAAATCCTAATTCCATGTAAAACACTTATTATAGTCAAACTTTTGCTGAACAATGTCAATAGTTTAAGAATAGACAAAGGGGAACAAAAGAAAAATTAATATGTTTACAGTCAAGTCATAAGAAACTTAGATTCCTTTTCTCTGTTAGACTTGATTCTTGATATGTGTAGCTTCTCTCTGCTAATCAAGAAACCATTAGGTATCAAAGTTTTCTATGAATAGTAAAATTGCTTTAGTCCCAGAGCACCACCTTGATTTGCGGTGCTGTTGTCAGAGCGTGGCAAAAGTGGATTTTCCCATAAATTCTCTGTGCACCAATAATGTTTTGGTTCATGCTTCGAGTAATGGACTAAATCAGCTCTCACTCAAGGCAGCTGTTCATAACTCACTAACCCAGGATGATTATTTTGTCAAAACAAGCACCTCTCAAAACACTTTAGTAGGCATCTACTTAAAAAGAAGATAATGCTGGCCAATGAAAATGAAAATAAAAAAGTGATGTATAGTCCTTACATTAAGCTAATTAACAACTTGGCATTTCCAACATTGAAAGCACCCAATTATCACAGGCCAAGATACTGGCCATCAACATTTTTTAATGCAGCTGGCACTGAAAGTATCATACAAATAACTTCCAGCAAAAGGCTAATGGAGACAGACACTAATACCCCAGACCAGCTTGAAAATGGAAACTGGAACCCAAAGCAATTAGACCTTTCATTATGGAAAAAGTAACTGTGGCCATTCAAGAGTGACACAATTAAGACATCCAATCACTTCTCTGAAATAAAATGCTACCATATTTTATTTTGCCCTGTGTGAGGTTGAACCTTCATCCTATCTCAGAAATGTCTAAGGACATGTGTAACCATCCTTCCGACAATGTAGCAAAAGATGATCAAAATGTTCTACGTATAAGATGACATTGCTGGGAAGGATATTCGCCTTCTCATACAAACCCAGCACTTTATGCATACATTCAGGGATTTTGTGGATTCTCTGAACACCATTCATGGAAGTTAGTATTGTAATGCCATGGATATAAAATATGTAACATACATTAGGAAAAGACTATTTCCCACAGAGTTTGTTTTTATAGAAAAATGACCAAAGTGAAAAAATATAAGCTACTTTAACAAATATATATTTGGTGCCTAATATGGGCCAAATAACCTATCAGGCAATGGGACACATGGATAAGAAAATCATTGTTTTTGCCCTTGAGGATTTCCCATTTCAGTGTGGAGGCACACTTATAAAAAGAGAAATTCAATATAAAATGTTAAATGTTATGATAGTGAAATGATCAGTTATAAAAGAAGACCAAAGAAGAACATTGAGATCAAATCTGGAGGAGGGGCAGATGTAGAGTAAATGAAGGCTTCATGGAGATTACTGCTTTTCCTTTATGACAACATATATGCATGCATTTCTGGAACTTAAGATACATCACTTTCCCCACATTGTGAACTGTATCAACTACCAGGTCCTGTCACTGAGAAGTCACTACTCATTCTCTGTTATGTGCTGAGTAGGTGGGCTACGTAAACTCTCTTCTTTGGGATGTAAAGAGAAAACCATCAGGGTTGCATACTGTCTCTCTTCCTGTGGAGAGAAGTTACTGTGTACCACTATGATAGGTACAGAATAATGCCACCTTCCAAAGCTGTCTACTTCCTGATCTCCAAAAGATGTGAATATGTTACCTTGCATGGCAAGGGGATTTTGTGATTTGATTAAGTTAAAGATTTTGCAATGGGGAGATTATCCTGGATTGTCTAGGTTGGCCCATTTGATCAGCCACAGATTTGAAGACCCAGTGTTGCTAGCTTTGAGGGTAGAGGAATGTGCCATACGCCAATGAATGCAGGAGGTCTGTAGAGGTGGAAAAGGTAAGGAAACAGATTCTCCCCTAGAGTCTCCAAAAAAGAGTGCATCCTCACTAATGCCTTAATTTTAGCCAGTGAGACCTATTTTGGACTTTGACCTCCGGGACTGTATGTAGATAATTTTGTTTTGTTTTGTTTTGAGCCATCAGATTTGTGTAATCTGTGGGCTCCTGCATGTCTCAATGGTTATGTGTCTGTCTTTGACTCAGGTCCTGGTCCCAGGGTACTTTGATCGAGCTCTGCATCAGGCTCCCTGCTTAGCAGGGATCCTACTTCTCCTTCTCCCTCTGCTTGCAGCTCCCTTGCTTGTGCTCACTCTCTCTATCTCTCTCTCTCTATGTCAAATAAATGAATAAAATCATTTTAAAAAATTTGTAATTTGTTAAACAACAATAGGAAGCTATTACAGATACCAGGTGTCTCTCTTAGACCCAGCAAACTGCAGTACGGATCTTCCATTCTATAAGCTCATAGCTAATCTTATTATAACATGGAATTAGTTAAGGATACACATTATTTACATTTTAGACAATGATGGATATGTAAAGTTACTCAACCACATATAGTAAACTATGATTCTTTTCGCTGGTCTACTCTACATTCATTCTTACACTTAACCTAAAGTCTCTCGCTTAGGAATTTGAGCTTTCCTGGTCAGAATCCCAATCTTTTTCACAAGTGTTTGATAAGAGTTTCTAGAGATCTAGGGTCATCCTTCTTTTCCTGGTACAGAGAGAGAGACATCCTTATAAATGGAGATTTCCCTCATAAGAGTAAATGTCTCTTACAAAGAAGTAATTTCTACTCAGTTTTCAAGATTTCAACTGTCTCTGCATTTTCTTAAAACAACTAGTTCAGAATAATTAATATCCAAAAAGACATATTTGGGAGCATATTTTGACGCCCTTCATATATCTATGTATTTTATTGTATGTACTTCAAAACCAACTTCTAAGAAGTGCTCCATAGGCTTCACCAGACTGCACAAAAGGAGTCCATGGCACAAATATTATAAAAAATCCCAAGTACTCAGCTGAAGTTCTCTCCATGATCCTGACCCATCCATAGGCCATGAAGTTGTAGAATGAGACCCTACTTCAAATGCTGACTCAGCATTTCCCCCAGACAATGACCAAACTCCTTAACCCTGGTGAATCTGATTTCTCACATTTGTGACATGAGAATAATAATAAATTTAGAAAGTTAAGGTAATTAAATGAAGTAACAGAGGAGCACATACATTCACACATAGTAGGTACTCAGTAAATGTTAGTTCCCTTTCAATTTTATTTCCTGTGAATTTAAATACAGTTGATGTAGTAACTACATTTCTACAAATTTATTTCTTTTGAGAAATAATGCATTTTTGGTCAGTCACTTGGCATTCATATCAGTCTGGGAAATTCCTGTCTCATCTCCTCTTTTAACAAAGAAGACGATAATACATTAGCATGCAGAATGACCCACGACTGATAGACTAGTGACTATTTCCTCATCCCCAAGCTGTGTGACCTGAGCAATTAATTAAGCCTTTTAGAGTCTCAGTTTCTAGGAAGCCACTAAACTATATCCATTTGTTCCATCCTTTTTATCAGCAAGAAATTACTATTTTTTTCAAGTGAATCCATGTTTTGAAAAGTTTTATTGCCAAAAGCACTGCGTTTATTCATTTTCTTGGAGTTTATTAATCAATTACAAATAAATCTGATAATCAGACTTCCAATCAACATAAGTTAATCAGTGTTATCACACAGAATTAGTGTGATTTCATACTAATGAAAAAAATCAAAGAAAAGTAGAAATTACTTCTTAGATAAATGGAAAATCACTCTTCTTCCACCCACATTCCAATTACTACCTCTCAAATCCCTGGGTGCCAGGAATCACCACAGGACTAGAACATAAAGTTCTTTCATCTCTAAATTACATTAAAATTCACCAACCACCCCAGGTGCATTTTATCTAATCCACCTCTGCAGTAATTTTAAATTGCCTCTCAATTTTCAATCATTTTAGCAAGAGTGTTTTGTGTTTTTCAAAGTCGTCGAGAAAAGTTATGAACATTTTTGTTTTCACGTATTAGGTTTCAGTTGTAATTACACTTGCTTTGCCTTTAGACCTTTACCTAAGCTGATGTGCCAAATAACCATGTACTGTTTAGAGGCCGACATTAACTAGTACAATTAGGATTCATTGAGGAAATGTTCTGCTTTAAAATCTGTAATTTTAAAAGGCTATTTTTTTCACCTTTTAAAAAATAGAATAACTACAGATATATTGGGTGTCTTCTTCCCCCATTCAATCTTGCATTTGTGCTCAGAGAAAACCACTCTGGAATGAATGCATGTCTTTCTAGGCCATGATTTTGTAATATATAAACATTATATATTATTGTTTAGGAAAATCCATAAATATTATGTAAAATTTTATTTTAAATTTTTAAACAAGTAGCATGCATCATATTTCCCCTTTGTCCTTTTATAATTTTTTAATGTTTGTGATACTGTGATTTATAGTAAGAAATATATGTTTCGTCTTTGTCCTTGTTTCTGGCATAGAGATCCTAAAACCTTTGGAATTTTTTAAGTAATGAGAGCAAAAAATGAACCTTTTGTTATATTAATGAAGTGACTTGGACTCCACTGAAGGATGGGGGCTGGTTGCCAGGGGAACCACCTATATAATTAGGGTGTCAGAACTTTCAGTACCATCCCCCTAACCTCTAGGGAGGAGCTAGAGTTTGAATTGATTGCCAATAGCCAATGATTTAATCAATTATGACTATAATGTTAACATAACAGAGCAAAGAATTGCAATCAGGGTCAAGCAAAACTATAAGCAAGTTTGGAGAACAAAAGAGAGGAAAGCAGTTGTGTAGAGGAAAAGGGGAGTTGATACACACACACACATTTGAATTGGGTCCAGGAACCCAAAATAATGTTTAACTTTTGTATTCATGGGGTTTGTCCTTATTGATATGTGTCATTTATTTTAACTGAAATTATATTCCATTGCATGAATGTATTACATGTTATTCATCCTAATTGAAATCAATACCCTAGTAATAGCTCATTTCCCATACAAATAGTCTCCTGGTGGACTGGCCCTATCAGTCCATCAAACAAAGCTATCAGGAGTGGATTTTAATATGAACTAAAATAAAACTCAAGCCAACATCTCCACTGTTACTATTTTTCTTCTTATTACTATACACTGTTTTATTATTTTCAATTCTGTCTCAGCTCAGAGAGTCAAGAAAATGAAATATTTTATATGCATCTAATACCTAGAATGTTGCCAATATATTAAGTATATTCTGTTCTTTATAGAGGGCAGGTCAAGCTTTGTTAACTACTTCTCAAAGGAATCAGAGTGCAAGGGAATGAGGAAGAAGAGTAGTCAGATGCTTCTTTAAGTATAGACATTTTTCCTGCAAGTTTCATGACTTGAATCAGCTATAACAGTGATTAAATAATTAGGAAATCAGATTTGCATTACTCATGTGTGTTTTTTTTTTGTTTTTTTTAATATCATTTTTTTATTTATTTTCAGCATAACAGTATTCATTGTTTTTGTACCACACCCAGTGCTCCAACTCATGTGTGTTTTTTGCAGCCACTGACAATCATGACCCTGCAACCTTTTTTTTTTTTTTCCTTTCCTTTCACTGAAATTACTGATTTTTTCATGTGATTTTTAAATAATATGAAGTTTCTTCAGAATTCCATTATTGGATTATAGTATATAGAGAGTATGGATTTTGGGGTTTTGGGGAAATAATATGAATCTTGTTTGAAAAGGGTTATTAATGATTTTAGCCATTAAGAAAATGACTTTTATATTTATCATCTCCAGTGATTTAGTTTTTCAAATGTAAATCTAGTGATAGATACTAATATTAGGAAATTTAAATTTAGAGTTAGCTCTAAAAAGTTGATAGCAATTAGCCAAGCAGAGGGAACTTCTAAACCAATTGTATAGTTACAGGAGTTGATGAACACTGTTCGTTATTGCAAATTACCAAAACAAGAAAGCCAGGCAAAACAATTATATGAAATCTTCATTTTTTTAAAAAGATTTTATTTATTTATATGACAGAGAGAGAGATCACAAGTAGGCAGAGAGGCAGGCAGAGAGAGAGGAGGAAGCAGACTCCCCGCTGAGTGGAGAGCCCGATGTGGCGCTCGATCCCAGGACCCCGAGATCATGACCCGAGTCGAAGGCAGAGGCTTAACTCACTGAGCCATGCAGGCGCCCCATGAAATCTTCATTTTTACATATTTTAATTGCAGAAAGAATGATATAAACATTGTTTATAAGAAGATATAATCTAAATTCCAACATAAAAGCAAAACATAAACTGGAGTCTAAAATAACAATTACCAATGCAGTTGATAAGAATACAAAATAAAAGAAATGCTTCATTTATTATTTGTTTTTCATTTTAATACATTATATGAGTAACCCAAATAATTATTTTGTTCAATATTATTTGTATTGTTTCTAAGCCCATAAAAATGAGTTCTTAGTCCTTTGTCTGTGTACTGGCTCAGAGTAGTTTTTGTTTTGTTTGTTTTTCTTTCATTCTGAGCACTTATTAATTGATTTTAAAAGAGGATTGCTTTCCTCCAGTACATTCCACAGAAGCCATCAGCGCTTGCCCCAACCATTGGTCTTTCTAGCATTCCAGACCTTTTTCTTGTACACTGTTGTCATAAGAGGATGGCTCAGGAAGAATCACTTTCTGGTTGTACCCAGAGCTGAAATGAGATCTCATTGTAAAGGATGCCCAGGATTTACTATGTAACACTGTGAAGAGTTGCCCCAATATCAGGTGGTAGTCTCAGAAGTATATTGACATCTTATATTGGCTTTGTGATGAGTCCCATTTGGAACATACAGAACAGATTCCCAAACTTTCTGTGACTTCTACTGACTTACACAGACTGCCTCAAAACCTGTGTCACCTTAGAAAAACTGGAAGATGTGAAATAATATTACTTACTCTTCTATCCCATGGTTCTACCTCCCAGGTTCACCAAATCTTGGCAGCTATGGAATGCAGTTCCAGGCTCTTCCCTCCTCACCACCACATTAGATATAAAATAATAAATACAGGTTATTTGGGAAAGGGTTTTAATAATAGCCTTTTAAAAATAGAAGTCAAAATGTAATTATGTAAAGATTTGATGTCCAGTTTTAAATCTAATGAATTATTGATATTTAACAAATAATATTTACTATATATTAATATTCTAAAATATACATTTCTCCAAAGTCTTAACCCAATGCTTATAGTTTCTCCACACTTAAATAGAAAAATTTGACTAAATAAATTCTGCATCTTGAATTTGTGCCTTTAAGGCTCTCTTTACCATTAAGGGCTAATGTTGATAGTAGACTAATACTCTAGATTTATTAAAAATTTGCAAGTTAGGAAAGGTTCTAGCCAGATATCAACCCATTTGTTCAACAGTTCAATCAATTAAGCATTCTTGTAG
Organism: Pteronura brasiliensis; assembly: GCA_004024605.1. Taxonomy (NCBI): domain Eukaryota; kingdom Metazoa; phylum Chordata; class Mammalia; order Carnivora; family Mustelidae; genus Pteronura; species Pteronura brasiliensis. Next base: position 92,499 of record PJEN01004640.1, read on the forward strand.
AAAACAACTGAAAAGCTTGCCCTATTGGAAAAGTCAAGCAAGAAACAGAAAATGATGATTTGTCACTTTCTCATAGCAAGAAGAAAATGGGTATTACAGAAAATGAAAGAGTAGAAAGGAGAGAAAAAGAGAGAGAAGGGAAGGGAGAGAGTCATATGTATAAGCCAAAGGAAAAGTTACGTGTGGATGATAATATAAGAAAATTTATTAATTTGGTATGAATTAGATGGTATAAATGAGAAAGGGGTATATTGTTTTGAAGAAGACGGTGACAAAATACATGTACATGGTACTACTGAAGTTAAACTTGCATATACCCCCATGATACAGTAGTTACACTCCTGGTTAAATATCCAGTGCAAGAAGACATGTACAAGGGGCACCTGGGTGGCTCAGTGGGTTAAAGCCTCCGCCTTCGGCTCAGGTCATGATCTCAGGGTCCTGGGATCGAGCCCTACATCGTGCTCTCTGCTCAGCAGGGAGCATGCTTCCCCCCACCCTCTCTGCCTGCCTCTCTGCCTACTTGTGATCTCTCTCTCTCTGTCTGTCGAATAAATAAATAAAATTTAAAAAAAAAGAAGACATGTAAAAGAATGTTCATAATAGCCAAAGACTGGAAACCATACAAATGTCCATCAGCAATAGAATAGATAAATCAATTAGGGTATATTCAACAGTAAAAAAGAATGAACTCCTGATACATGCAATAACATGAAATAATCTCAGGGCTGCCTGTGTGGCTCAGTTGGTTAAGCATCTTCCTTCTGCTCAGGTTGTGATCTAAGGGTCCTAGAATTGAGCCCTGCCTCCTCATCAGCTTCCCCCTTAGCAGGGAGCCTGCTTCTTCCTCTCCCTCTACGCCTTCCCCGCTTGCACTCTTGCTCTTATGTACATGCTCTCTCTCTCTCTCTCTCTCTCTCTCTCAAATAAATAAATAAATAAAATCTTGGAAAAAAAAAAGAGAATCTCATAGACATAATGTTGAGTGAAAGAAGTCAAAAACAAAAGGTTCTGTGGTAAACCACTGTATTTATACAAACTGCAAAAGCCTAAAAACAAATCTATGGTTGTAACAGCCAGAATAATGGCTCCTTGAAGGGCACTGACTGGGGGGGGAGGGTGCTTAAGAATACTTCTAAGATACTGAAAACATTCAAAGTCTTCATTTGAATGGTGGTTACATGGTTTATACTTATATTCATATAAAAATGTGAAAATTCATTTTGCTATATGCTAAAGATTAATGCACTTCATTGTTTGAAAGTTATACCTCAGTAAACAATATAAAAGAATGACTATGCTGTTTAAAGATAATACCAAACACAGCAAAGTGGAATCCAAAATATTTAGCTACAAGTATAGCATGAGGTTTAGCCAATCAGAAAAAATGTCCAGCCAAACAGAATGTATATCCTGACCCAAAGGACTGCTGTTCCGAAGAGACCGAAATTCTAGCCAGAAGAAACAGTGATTCTAGCTTTGGAAACTCACTTGCTCAGTGCTTGTCTCAGCTGATGATGATCTTCTCAGAATTCTTTACTTACTTATCATGGTTGGTATTTCTTTAAAATTCAAAATATCTGATCTTCTGTTCTAATTCTAAAACCATTCCCTGGCCCCACTGTTTCTTCCTTCCTCTCTCACACAAATACAAGCTTTCTCAAATTTCTCAAATTTCTCTAAAATAAAAGAACTCTTTAGTGTTGAAGATCTCTTTCCACTTAAACTCTCCCTTCTCTGTCACATTAAGTTAAATTGTAGTCAGTATTTCACTTTAAGAAAGATCTTTAACTTCCTACTTCATTATTTACCATCATTTACATGCTCACCTAAGCATGTGTCCTCATCGTCTCTCTTTTCTTTTCAATTTTAATCAAGTCAGTCAAATCTGCTGTTGATCACAAGTGAAACAGAAGAACTTCTTACAAGAAGTCTCTTGTTACCTTCCTTTTCTAGCTTCTGTTTCACTGCCCTGGATGCAACTCTTTAGATTACTTCTGCTTTTTAGTTCTCTTGGTGCTCATCTCAAAGCTGTGAATAATGTAGTTTTGTTCCTTTTTAAAATCAACTTTGACTATATATGTCACTTTTGTCCAATTTTCTGGTCATGCGGTACCTTCATATGAATTTTCTAATCATATGAATCTTACCGCCCCAAGATGAAAATGAGAAGACCCAGTTCCCCAGCCTCTTTGGAGGTAGGGGACATGCCACAGGATGGGTATGTGATTTCATTTTATCCAATCAGACTCAGCAGTATGAGAGTGTGATTTGGAAGTAAGTGACTTGAGGAACAGAGCTTTAATCCATTTTTCTTTGCTGAGAGGGTTGGGGTAGCAGGCAGTGAGGGCATTGGTGATTCCGGTTTTCTTTAGTGTTCATTGGGGCAGCCATCGTGACAAATCTCTTCATTAGATTATTTTTGCTTTGTGGTCTTAGGCATTATTCCTGGAAGCTTAATTCTGAACCTGGTTATTTCACCCTGCCCCAAATTACATGAGTTTCCCAGCATTCTTTTTAATAAACTTCTTTTCTGCTAGTCAGCTGCAGTTACATAATTCGATTGCCTCTTCAATATGAATGATGAGTGTTTAGGTCAATTACCCTACGCTCATCCTCCTTCCTGCTCTCTGTTAGATACTAATATTATAATTTTAATTCTTTTTTGATGATCTTTGTAATTGTTGCCATCAATTTTCATCAGTTTCTCTTGATTTCTCACTTTCTAATTGGAAGGTATTAGTACCCTGCCTTTTCTTCACATTCATCCAACCCAAACCTTTTCCAGTTATTCACTTCTCAACTTATGTCAGATTCACTCTTACTTTTACATTGTCTGTTAATATTTACATTCTGTTCTGCAGCCAGATCCTGGACTTCTTTGTTTTGTATAGATTGGTTGATACTAAAGTTAAAAACCATTGCATGGGTTACTTTTTAAATTTTGTGAATACATAATTTCAAACCTTGGAATGTGCTAACATTACTTTCTTCCTCTTTGAAACCAATTTCATGACCTCTGTACAACATAAAGGGGATTGTTAGTAGCATCAGGCCAAAAGTATCACTATTTCTTGTACTCTAATAATTGCTTAAAATCATATCACATTTCAATTTGCTTAATAATTGAACTATGACTTTCTTGCATCCTTATATTATTTGACCTTATACTATTCTCAATTACTTTCAATTCTGTGTTATGCTCTCTACTGTATTTGGAGGGTTTTTTGTCTTTTTTTTTTCTTTTTCACAGAGTTATCCATCATCCTTTTGCCATGACTAGGATTGTTTTTCCTATAGATCTGCTACAAAACTGTGACTGTGGGACTTCTTTTCTTTGGTCTCCCAGAATAAATTTACTCTTTCCTGGATTACCTCATATTCCAAGGTATTGATTTGCTCCCTTATTTTGTTGAAATATATTATCAAATGACTGCTTGCTAAACACAAATGAGAGGTAAAGTTGATAATTCCTTGCACACCTGAAAATGTACTTAGTCGAATATAGATCTCTGGGTGGAAAATAGCCTTTCTTTAGAACGGTTAGGCATCACTATATTGTCCACTACCTTCCAGTTTTCCTGATGCCAAACTGATGCCATTCTTTCTCATCCTTTTATAAGTGGCTTGTCATTTCTTTCTGGATAATTTTAGGATTATCTCTTTATCTTTCGTAACCTAAAGTTTTAAAAATGCAAGGCTATGTACAGGTCTTTCCCCATGTATTTCACTGGATACTTGATGGGTCTTTTCAAACTCAAGACTCAAGTTCTTCACTTCAGGGAAGTTTTCTTCCATTATTTCTTTGATAACTTCCTTGCATCCATTTTCCTTGTTCTCTTCCTATGGAAATCCTGTTAGCAGGATATTGGATTACTACATCTATTACCTTTTACCTAACATTATCTCTTTCTTTGTTTTTTTGTTTCATGCTAGAATATTTTCTCAAATTTGTTTTCTAGTTCTCCTAGTAAATGTCTTATGTCTCCAATTTTGTTTTCAGTCTCTAAATTTTCTTGTTCTAAGATTATCCCAATTTTATGTCATTCTTCTTATTTTATAATTTCTTTCAAATATCTTTGTATGTAATATTTAGAGTTTCACTAAGTTTAGTATTGTATATATGGTTGACTCTTGAACAACATGGGTTTGAACTGTCTGGGTCCACTTATACATGGATTTTTAATAATGCAGTATTGTAAGTGTATTTTCTCTTCCTTATGATTTCTTAACATTTTCTTTTCTCTACCTTTATTGTGAGAATATAATACATAATATATATAACATATAAAATAAGCATTGACTATTTATATTATTGGTAAGGCTCTGGTCAACAGTAGGTTATTAGTAGTTGAGTTTTTGGAGAGTCAGAATTATATGTGTATTCTTTACTGCATGGGGGAAGGGGTCAGTGCCCTTAAACCCCAAGTTGTTAGAGGGTCAATTGTAATTATTTGTACATATCCCCAGGCATATATAATTTGAAAATGGTTAATGAGTAAGGCTTTTCTTTAATTGGTTTTTCCCCCTGAATTATCTTTGTTTCCTTCGGCATCTTTGTTCTTTCTTTTTTGTACCACACTTTCTTTCTCAGATGTGGAGTGATTCTTGGTTGTCCACTTCCATTTAAACAAAAGTATGGTAAAACAGGTGTTTAATGCTGGAGCACTGTCAATGCAAGGAAGTTGCATAATTCCATAAATACTGAGTTTGAAACAGGCAAACTAGCCTCCAGTGTTAAAAGTCAACAGTTATTTACTTTGGGTGATAGAGAGACTGGGAGGGGGCTTATGGGAGCCTCTAAGACACTAGATGTTTTCTATCTCTTGATCTAGGTGCTGGATATAGAGGTACCTTTCCTTTGTGAGAATTTATCAGCTGTAGTCTTGTGATTTCTTCAATTTTACATTTTTAATTATACTTAACTAGAGAGAGGTTTGGGGAAAAAAACAGTGGAAAACATTTGATAGCAAGACACAGAAAGCAGTCAAAAATTTAAGAGAAAGCTAACCAATTAGGGAGTACACTCCAAGATGTTCTTGATCTAGACATACTGTTTTTTCCTACCAAGGCCCATGAGACTCATCCTATCTTAACACCTTCCTATTACATCTGGTGAAGGCCGTCATAAGCACTCAAGATAATTTAAGCAAAATTTCTGTAGAAGGAAACCACAGTATCCATTAACCTGAGTACAAGTACATTAGGAACAAACAGGAACTAGGGAAAAAAAGGCAAGAAGTTAAAAAAACAAATACCACCTTCTATGGGGAGTCTTTGTGAATTATCTTTTCTAATTTGGAAGTCATTCTTTTGTTTCCATATGATCCTTGTGTGTATATATCATAGAAATTTTAACCTCTATTTTAATAATTATTAATATATTAATGTGTCCTTCCTCTCCTTTGGAATAGCATCATCTAATAGAAGTATGATGCAAGCCATATATGAAATTTCACATTTTCTAGTAGCAATGTCAAAAAAAAAAACCCCACAAAACAATAAAGAAATAAGCACGAATGATCTTTCTTATTTATTTATTTATTTAGTTAGTTAGTTATTTAAGTAGGCTCCATGCCCAGCACCCAGCATGGAGCCTAATGCAGGACTTGAACTCACAACCCTGAGATCAAGACTTGAGCTGAGATCAAGATCATAACTGACAGAGTTATGATCATCACTGACTGAGCCACCCAGGCACCCCTAAGCATAATTAATTTTAATCATAAAATCTAATCTTAATAATGTATTTAATTCCATATAACTAAAATATTTTTGGTATGTAATTAACATAATAAATTATTGCAATATTTAGCATTCTGTTTTTTTAATGAGATCGTTGAAATCTGGTGTATATTTTACACCTATAGCACATTTCAGTTTGGACTAGTTACTTTTCAAGTGCTCAATAGCCACATGTGGCCACTGGCTATCATCACAACATAGTTCTAGAATGAAGCACAATGAAGGCAGTGACTATTTCTTCTTTTAACTAACAAAGCACAACCATACAGTAGGTGATGAGTAAATAGTCCTTTTTACCATTTCCTTAGATATATAAAAACCGATATTATAAGACGTTCTCAATCTTATTTCACTTACTCTGTCTGAGACTTACTATAAACCAGACGCTGTGCTGGATGCCACTAATTAGCATAAGGTATAAACTGAAAAATGAAGCACAAAGTGATGTAAAAGTAGCTAATTATGAATAAAACATTATAAATAATCTAGAGAAGAGAGAATGGAAGTTATTGCCAGATATGCCTGAAATTACATTTCAAAATTGTTTTTAATGCTAAACATGTTACAGTTTTATATTAATTCTATATAAGTGGTTAAAAGAATAACCTTTGTTATCACATAGAATTAGGTTTGAATTCACCTTCTTAAAGTTTTAACTGAAATTAGGCTTATTCATTTCTAGAACAGGGATAAAATTGATTCTATATCCCAGAGCTTCTGAAAGCATTAAAAAGCATAAAACACATGGGACTTCACATAGCTGCTGGCCCATAAAAAGCATTTGATAAAAGTTTACTCTTAGTATTGTTTTGTCATGGGTAGGTTAATATTTTATTAACTATTAACTTGAGGCATCACACTACCTGATTTCAAAATATACTATAAAGCTATGGTAATCAAAACACAGCATGGTACTGGTGAAAAAAACAGATGTATAGACCAATGGAACAGAGTAGAGATCCCAGAAATAAACCCACACATATCCTATCAACTAATATTTTATAAGAGAGCCAAGAATATTAAAAAAGATAGTCTCTTCAATAAATGATATTGGGAAAACTGATATTTGCATGTGGAAAAATGAAACTGGACCTGTATCTTACTCCATACACAAAAATCAGTTCCAAGTGGTTTAAACACTTAAACATAAGACCTGAAATTATAAAACTCCTAGAAGAAAACATAAGGACCAAGCTCCATGACATTTGTCTTGGCAATGATTTTTGGGCGTAAGAAACCAGAAGCTCAGACAACACGTGCAAATATAAACAAGTGAAACTATACCAAATTAAAAAGATTTGCACTGCAAAGGAAATCATCAACAAAATGAAAAGGCAACCTATGGAATAGGTGAAACTATTTCCAAACTACATATTTTAAAAGGAAATAATATCCAAAGTACACAAAGAACTTCTACAACTCAATAGCAAAAACCCCAAATAACCAAATTTTAAAAATGGGCAAAGGACCTGATTGAACATTTTTCCAAAGAAGACATACAAGTGGCCAGTATGTACCTGAAAGATGCTCAGTATCACTATCATAAAGGAAATGTAAATCAAAACCACAATAAGATATCATATCATCATACTCATTGGGTTATTTATTATATAAAAAAAAAGAGATAACAAATACTGGGAAGAATGTGAATAAAAGGGAACACTTGTGCACTGTTGGTGGGAATGTAAACTGGTACAGCCACTAAGGAAGCAAGAATGGAGGTTCCTCAAGAAAATAAAAATAGAGCTCCATGTGATCTAACAACCCCACTTGTGGGTATATAGCCAAAGAAAATGGAAACAATATCAAAGAGATATTTGGACTCCAGCATTTATTGCAGCATTATTCACAATAACAAAGATTTAAGTATCCATTGGTGGATACTTAATGGGACACACACACACACACACACACACACATATTATTTAGCAAGAATATTATTTAGCCCTTAAAAAGAGGAAATCTTGGGGCACCTGGGTGGCTCAGTGGGTTAAGCCGCTGCCTTCGGCTCAGGTCATGATCTCAGGGTCCTGGGATCGAGTCCCACATCGGGCTCTCTGCTCAGCGGGGAGCCTGCTTCCCTCTCTCTCTCTCTGTCTGCCTGCCTCTCTGTCTACTTGTGATCTCTCTCTGTCAAATAAATAAAATCTTTAAAAAAAAAAAAAAAAAGAGGAAATCTTGCCATCTGAGACAACATGAGTAAAACTGGGGGAGAATTATGTTAAATGAAATAAACCAACAGAGAGGGCACCTGGGTGGCTCAGTGGGTTAAAGCCTCTGCCTTTGGCTCAGGTCATGATCTCAGGGTCCTGGGATTGAGCCCTGAGTTGGGCTCTCTGCTCAGCAGGGAGCCTGCTTCCCTTCCTCTCTATCTGTCTGCCTCTCTGCCTGCTTGTGATCTCTGTCTGTCAAATGAATAAATAAAATCTTAAAAAAAAAAAAACAGAAAAACTAACATTGTATGGAATCACTTGTATATGGAATTTTTTTTTTTTTTAAGTCAAACTCAAAGGAACAGAGAAGAGAATTGTGGTTGCCAAGGGCTGGAATATGGGTTGGGGCAGTTAAGGAGAGGTCGATGAAAGAGTAGAAACTTTTAGTTGTAGTATGAATAAGGTCCAAGGATCTAATATAGAAGATGGTGACTACAGTTGATAATACTTCATTGTATAATTGAAATTTGCTAAGAGAATAGAATCCGAGTGTTCTCATCAAAATGAAAGGAGAAAAGGAAATACATGAAATGGTGGATGTGTTAATTAACCAAGTGGTGGGAATCCTTTCACAATGGGTACATGTATCAAGTCATCATTGTGTACAGTTTTAATAGATTATAGTTTGAGTTTCACTATTTCTGCTTAAGATAATGCTGAAGCAACAACAAGTGTTTACATTGTTGGACTTCCACAAAACTAAGGTTTTGTGGTACCATATGGAGTGAGAAAACCTTTAAAAACTTAGTATTTTCCCTAATGAATCAGTGGCCTTGGCCAGGATACCTAAGTATTTTGTGCTTTAGTATACATATCTGAAAGTAGGAATATGAGTATTTAATTGACAATTATTATTCCTATTAGAAAGAAATATAGTCACTGAAGTAGAAAAAGAAACTGAAATTAGAGCAGGAGAAAAATAACATGGTGGGAATTAACTTACCACCCTAATACACAATCTATTGATGGACAAATAAGCTCTTTTTTGTGAATACCTGGAAATATTTGGGTAAGTGGTATTGTGGTTATTGACCAAGGAGGTCTTGAATGTGAAGACTGAGATAAAAACAGTATGTTTGAATTGCTAATGATTATATGACTTTGTTTATCTCTTCAGGTTAGTAATAATCACCTGCACTAGGCAAAAATGTTAATTAATTCTGTTCCCTCTCCATATGTGTTCCCTCCAGAAGTAGAATTTGGTCATGGCAGCACGTGGGCTGTAGGGAAGTTCTAAATAGATGCATATTTTGCCACTTTGTAAGTTCAAACTGTTCATGTTAGACTTGTCTCAGCTTAGGGAGATAGGAATTTCATATTCAATAATATATCAATAAAATATTTTACCACATATCAGGAAGAAATAATCACTTTGTAAAATTGTTATAGCCATCCAAGTTTAGCAGAGAGCCAAGAATAACAAACCACCTTGTAATTTGTGCTACAGTTTACTCATCTCTAAAATAAGATACCACTTGAGGCACCTGGGTGCTCAGTGGGTTAAGCCTCTACCTTCAACTTGGGTCATGATTTCAGGGTCCTGGGATCGAGCCCAACATCGGGCTCTCTGCTTAGTGGGGAGCCAACGTCCCCCTTTCTCTCTGCCTGCCTCTCTGCCTCCTTGTGATCTGCCTGTCAAATAAATAAAATTTAAAAACTAAAATAAAATAAGATACCACACATGCTCTCTATCCCAGGGCTCACATAAAGATTAAATGTTACCATACAGGTGAAGTAGTAGCACATTGTAAACATGAGCAAAAGGAATTTGGGGGAGTAAACATAAATTAATTCCCTAAACAACAGTGTTCTATTTGTTTGAAACGAGAAGAAAATGTTAAAGAATGCAAGTTGGTGGAGTAGAAAGAAGAGCAGAAGGCTCATAGTTCTCATATACAATTAGAGACCCACAATTTCAGCATTAACTCATGGTCCCCCAGCTTGAAGAACCATCAGTCTTTTCAGGATCCTTCATCTTAAGAGTTTTCCTTTTGGCAGCCAATTGATGCCTCTTTGCTGGTGGGTAGAATTTTCCTCAACTAAGAATATCTTGTTCCATTAATTTTCTTATTGAACTCCTGTTTAATCTTTCAAGGGACATTTTCATGACATTTCCTCTCTGAATTCTTTGTACACAAAAGCCCCTGGATATACACAGTTCCCATCAGAATTTAACGAACCTCTTTCTAAATTCCTGTATTACCTTGCTTGTCAGTCATACCAGAGTGAGATTTCAGCGTCTTACCTGACCGGACCCAAAGCCTTTTCTGACCCCACACAGATGTATTAGTAGCCAGGATCCAAGCATGGGGGAGCCGTCACTTCAGCTCATCCATTTCTGTTCTAATTTTCAGTTCCTCTTCTTTTCTGGCAATTAGCATTCTCTCCCTACTCTACTCCTATTTTTCTTTTGAGCTCAGCTATTCATCTGTTTTCAAGTTCTGTTCTATCCAGCATTTCTAAATGTTGGTAGCAAGTTTTTTGATATTAGTGGAGTCCACTATCTCACCTGAACTGTTATATTTGCTCAAAGTGTTAACTTTTTATGAAAGTATCTGCTTTTCACCCACGGCTACATAACATTCTTTTTTCAAAGGTGGCATTTTAGACTACCCTTAAAGAAACAGATGACCATAACTGCATGGGGTTCACATCCTTAACATGCCATTTATCAAAACGGGCTGCACCTAGGTTGCATCCAAAGTTTAAATGCTAATATATTCATTCTAATATCTCTTGATGTCAGTTCCCTTCTTTCTCAACCCATAGATGCCTCTGCTCCCCTTTGCAAGATAATGTGTGTACTTTGTAGATATTCTCCAAGGTGATAGAGAAATGAAGAACTGTGTACTCAATTTTGAAAGAGCTTTAATTTGCCTTATTTTGTGGCGTACCTGCATCCCAATTCACATGATAATCAAAATCTCTTTGCTTTAGTTTGTAGACCTAGGTAATGAGTGTGACTTTCTGCATCTGCTTAGTAAAATTAAGGTGCAGCCTTCCTCATTTATGAAGGCAGGTATACTAGAATAATGATTAATAATGGATAAAAGACAGCAATTAAATGTATTGAAATGAATTACAACTTTTTAGAGACATTGAATCTGGTTTTAATTTGGTGATCAACAGTGGCATCTGGAATTGTTGAGCTTTATGATTTAACTTTCCAGCTACACCTTCACACTTAAACCAATTTATGAGAGACAACTGTTGGTATGTGAAATATGTAGCTCTTCTAGATGTTATGAGTATACTGTTTATGTTTTCATATTCAGCTAGCTCTTGATTATGTTCCACAAATAGCCACATTCAGTTCATTTATCTTTTATTCTCAGATTTATCCTGAATATGTTATACAGGTAACCTAATAAAAATCACAATATGGTCAACAGGGAAAAAATAACACACATTGTTTGATGGGATGTTTATTCATGCTAAGATAGTATAGGTAAAAGTCCATCAGTGTGACCCTTTAGACACAGTAGTATAACATCAAATTTTCTCATTCTATAATTCTGAAAAACTCTATTCACTCTCTTTGAATACTTTCAACCTTTACTCTCTGGTTTAATTTTCCCCTAATGTCCTTCTCATAAGTGCATGTTCAGATATCACTGTGTATTTTATAAACTATAAATTTTATTTAAGATGAAATTTATTTCATATGAAATAGATTACATAATGTCTCACATATGAAATACAAATGTAGATTTAGAAAAGAAGACACAGAAATCATAAGGAGAAGGTATAAAAATGATTGCCAATAAAAGTGGTAGTAGTTACCATCTTTATTATGATGCAACATTTTAAAAATGTATACTTTAGATGAAAGAGTTGGAAATTAGGTAACTCAACCCCTCACTACCCCTTGGAGGAGGATGGGGTGGGTGATGGCATGATTAGGGAAAGTGTTGGGCTCCCCTGGGACATAGTCTGAAAGAGAAACTGCCAGCCTTTCAGAAAAGCCCTTCACCCCATGTGGCAACTCACCCATATGGTAGGGGAACAGTGGACAATAGGGAAGAGAGGCGACTGGATTGATGGTTGAGATAGCACTCTCCATTGCTCATAGATTATGTGAGGCATGTAGGATATCCAAGTGGCATACCTAAGGCTCACCAGGGAGATACAGAAGTGCTGAGAAGCAGAGGTATCTAGAGCCCTGTAGTTGAGGTGATTGGGGGCAGCTAGGTGGACCCCATAAACCAAAGCAAAGGGAGGACTGGGCACTGGCACTGGCTCAGGCCCCTGGGCTAGGAACCACCTATATAATTATCATCAACTGTGATAGCAAAAAAGGCCAGTGCCAGGGATAGAGAGGATGAACCAAATCAAGGGGAGCCACACAGAATGAAAACTACCACCTTCATCACAGTATATATGACCCCTTCTTCACCTCCAGATGGAAGGACGGGTATTCCTTCTGGAAAGCTTGCACTTCAAATCAACTGAATATTTTCTCTCTTCACCGAGAAATCAAGACTGTTTAACTCTTGAATGCTTTACCTTAAACCGTAAGTGCTACTGGTGCTAATGGCTTTTGTTGGTTAAATTCTGGCTTCTCACTGGGTCCTATGCTCCAAAATTAGCAGATTTAACAGGTAGCAGCTACAGGTAAAGGTTGGTTAAGTTATGGAGAACAGATAAAGTCACAACTTTTGGAACATCTGAGCTGAAGTGAGTATCCTTACACACTCATTTTCAATATCATATTTCTACCTCTTTATATGAACATTTTAGGCAGCGTATAGATGATACAAGAGCAGAAAAGAAATAGTTTTATTTGGCCACTTTTCCCTGTGCATACACATAACTCACTCCTCACTGCCCAGACATTTTTGAGGACTGAGAACCTCCTCCTGCCAGTGGTAGTCAGGGCTATCATTTGCAAATCACATTATTAGAACTTTCTAGGGAAAAGTGATGTCAATGATAGCCTCTCTAGAACTTCCCAGTGTTGCTAAGGTTTTCTGTCAGTACAATTCCTCCTTCACTGGGTTGTACACGTCTTTCCTTTTAATATAGATTTGGGCCAAATCTCATAATGTATATTAAAAAAAAAAAAAAGAACACAGACAGTGTACCATTCTCTAAAAGAGGTTATCTGTTTTCTGGAAAATTATTCAATTCTACCAAACTTCAAACAAATTGATTTCCAAGTCTTCGATTCCAAGTCAACCAATTATAAGTACATTTTTTTTTAATAATTACTTTTATTTTTTTATAAACATATATTTTAATCCCCAGGGGTACAGGTCTGTGAATCGCCAGGTTTACACACTTCACAGCACTCGCCATAAGTACATTTTTAAAAAATTTCCCAAATACATGAAGGACATTAGGAGAAGGAAAGGAAAAGTGAATTGGGGGAAATTGGAGGGGGAGACAAAGCATAAGAGACTGTGGACTCTGAGAAACAAATTGAGGGTTTTGGAGGGGAGCAGGGTGGAGGGATAGGTGAGCCTGGTGGTGGGTATTAAGGTGGGCACATATTGCATGGGGCACTAACAATGAATCTCAGAACACTGAAAAAAAATTAAGATGTTAAAAAAATTTCCCAAATAAAATAATTAAATGATTTATAATTTTGTAACATCAAGCCACTATGTTTCATAAAGCCATGATTCTCAACTGCTCAAGAAACAATTACAAAGTAGTCATTTCTTCTAATAAATTTTACAAAATAGTTCTTTCTGTAGGAAATCCTCTCAGGATTCAAGGTTATTTATATGAGGACATGTGTGTGTGTGTGTGTGTGTGTGTAACCAGCTGAAACTTTTTTTCCATCTTTTGGGTGATGTACATATTTCTTCTGCCCAAGTGTTAGATGATTTGACATAATCAAAATATGCTACTTTTGAAAATAAGTTCTCTGTTGAGCAATATGAGCAATGAAATAAGTTCTCATATTGGAGTGTAGGCTGTATAAACGAGCAAACCTGAGCTGAATCATGGTTCCAGCTAGCTGTGTACACTAAACAAGTTTTACAGTTGCCTGGAGACCTTTAATTTCTGGATCTCTATGTGGCAATTAATGGCAACAAAAATGTTAACCCTAAATTGCTGTTGTGAGGACTCAACAAGGTATAATAGAGTGCTTATTACACTGCCTGACATAAAATAGGTTCTCAATAAAAATTACTCTCTTTGAAACTGGAATTTTAAATTCCATGTACCATTAGTGATATGTTTTTGTTTCAGAATATCAGCCTCAGCTTTTCAGAGTCATTTATCTCTGCAGTACATCAACTATTTTTCTCTTGTTCATTTTGTGTGGCTGAACGTACCTTTTACAGTCTATCTTTTCATTATGGCCATTCTTTAGGTCCATTCTATTCTCTGTATGGCCAGTTCATTTTGATTTAAGGTGGAGAGCTAAAACATTAATTCATTGTTTAAGGTTTTGGTGCTTAAAAATTATTCTTGAGAGTATTTTGCAATTAAAATATTACTAATTATAATAATTGGTGCATGAACTTTTAGATGAAATTAGGAAACCCTAAGCACACCCTGGGCAGAAAGTATAATATATAGACTTGTGTGTTTGATTCACGGCTAATACTCAACATGTGCTTATTGAATCAATGTTTTGGAAATTTCTAAGATGTTCATTTTTCATCCTGGAAGAAAAATAATTTTTTAAAAAACACAGTTATAAAAGCAAGCTGTTATAAATGTAACTGAAAAATATGATTTATAAGAAACAGAAAATAAAGAACACCAGAGAGAGCTAGGATATTCTCTGGCTCCTACACTAACCAATCTTGTGATCTCAAATGAGTTAGCTCCCCTCTCTAGGTCTCAACTCAAAAATGTGTAAAAGGAGAAGTTTGAACTCACAGCTTGTAGGGTTTTCCAATCTCTGTCCAGTTTCTCCATGTATAATTCCTATGTGAAGCAAATAACACATATTCACAACTAAAATTACACAGTTTTGATTATTACCCACAATAAATGATCTTTAATGTTCTATGAGCCTCAAGAAATATGGAGGTAGACAGAGATTATAGGAAAGAGGTAACAGGGCCATAGTACAAACCTTATACACAGTACAAACCATATCCACTAAACCACTGTTGAATCCTCAACAACTTTTAAAGCACTAGGCACATAATAGTTGATGAATAAATGTTTGTTAAACAAATGATAAGATGTCCCCTACATGAATAAGGATATTCAGTTGCAAGGAAATTTTTTATTGCAGTTTACTGTATATTATCTAAACAAAATGGAATATAATAGTATAAGAAATATATGTTGAACCTACTAGGAATCAAAGGCTATGATTTTTCCTGGAGATATAAAGTCTTAACCTTGAAAAATTGGGTATCAGAAATACATGTAGATTATTCAGTGTGTTGTGGTGAGAGAGAAATAAGTAGCAGAGGCATATCCAGCCTGGGAGGAGGCTCTGGCAAGGTGTTTTGGAAGATGTGATCTCTGACGTGAAACTTGAAGGACAAGTAGAGTATACATTAATGAAGAAAGGGAGAAAGATATTCCAGACTCAAGTAATGTTCCATGAATCAAGGCACACCATTATAAAACAGTTCTGATCTCTCTTAAGATTCCTAATTACAGTAGACTATTTAGCCACTTGAATACCCAATATATGGGCTCTGAGTTAGATGAATGCTAAGCTACTTAGTAATTAACTAGGCTGTGGTGGTTAATCCCAGAGGAAATCCTAATTGAGAATCCATTGAACTTACTAGTTCTTAAGAGGTTGGACTATCACACAGCAGTAACAGCCTTTGGATCAATATTTCAACAAGAAAACAATTATTAATTTTGAATCGATTGGAATTAGTATTTTTTTAAATCCAGAACAAAAATCCTGGTCAAGGAAAGGTGACCATAATAAAGAAAAGGTAATTTTTTGTGTGACATTAGCTTTCACTGGCCACATTATCTGCCACAGTACCTTTAACACTAAGAATACACATGAAGTATGCATTCTAGGAGTGTGTCTGAGGTGACAGTTAAACTCCTGGAATGCATAATTCATGCAAAGTTTTCTAAGAATTACAATGTTGGTTTTCGGATTTTTTTTTTCTGTCCTATTTCCCGATTTTACTACAATTTTTTTTTTTCTGTCCCATTTCCCGATTTTACTACGATGCAGGAGATAGGGGTTAATTTAAGGACATGGGACTGACAAAGGTTTGTGTAAAACATCTAAACTACTTATTCAGGCATAACCGAGTGAGGTACCCAAGAGCATCCAGATATTGTTCCTAAACAGCCCCTTCTCTGCCCTCTGTACATAATATTTTATATTTAGTCCATTTGTTATTCCTACCACACACACTTATTTTTACTTCCTTTTTGTATTCCACACCAGACTACAACATCCTAAGAAAGAGAGACCCTATCCATTACTGCTGTATCGTCTGTGCCTTACTGAGGCATGGCACACTGTAGATACTCAGTGATGTCTGTGGAATGAGCTAATGAAAGGCTGTAGTTATGCTCTACGTAACTACATAGGAACACATGGTCGAGTATAGGAGAAAATTCTAAGGACTAAATACACTATGCCATAATTTGCTTTGCCTCTCACAAGGCTTTACTGCAAAACATCTTCTGTTATTCTGCCATCTGTCTTACAACCTTTCCTTTTCTCATTTCCTGATTACCACTTATTAAATTACTACCAACAGCAGAATCATTGCCTCCTTTCCTGCTGAGGTGGGTATGATTTTAGGCAATGTATTTCTCCATTTGCCCTTTCACGGTCTTCTTTGCTCTTCAGAGATGATGCCTTTACAAAGCAAAACAGTCCCAGGCCAAAAGTTTTTCTTTCCTAACATAGTTTCCTTAGATAATCAACCAGAAATAAAATTCCTCACCACATCAGGTTTATCTCCCAATTTCCCCAGGGACTGTTCCAAAGATTTACTTCTGTCTTATCCCACTATGCCCTTTTCCCATTCATCTCAGGTGATAGTGTTGCATTGATCAAGAAAATAGAACTCTTCCCTGCCTACAAACCCATCGATAAATGCAAATATCACTACATTTTCCCATTAGTTTTACAAGTGTCTTTTTTCTCTTCAGAACCAACTCCTTTCCTTGGGCTCTTGACCTCAGTCTCCTCTGCTTACCCAGGTCATTTTCGCTATCAATTTTTTTTATTGTTTTATGTTAGTCAACATACAGTACATCATTAGTTTTTGATGTGGTGTTCCATGGTTCATTGTTTGTGTATAATACCCAGTGCTCCATGCAATCCATGCCCTCCTTTTTTTTTTAAGCTTTTATTTATTTATTTGAGAGAGATAGAACACAAGCAGGCAGAGTGGCAGGCAGAGGGAGAGGGAGAACAGGCTCCCCGCTGAACAGGGAGCCCAATGCGGGGCTTGATCCCAGAATCCTGGGATCATGACCTGAGCAGAAGGCAGATGCTCAACCGACTGAGTCACCCAGGTGCCCCATTCTGTGCCCTCCTCAATACCCATCACCAGGCTCACCCATCTCCCCAGGCTCCTCCCTTCTAAAACCTTCAGTTTGTTTCTTGGAGTCCATAGTCTCTCGAGGTTTGTTTCCCACTCTGTTTTCTCCCCCTTCATTTTCCCCTTCCTTCTCTTAAAGTCCTCCATGCTATTCCTTATGTTCCACAAATAAGTGAAACCATATAATAATTGACTTTCTCTGTTTGACTTATTTCATTTAGCATAGTCTCTTCCAGTCTCATCCGTGTTGATGCAAAAGTTGGATATTCATCCTTTCTGATCGCTGAATAATATTCCATTGTGTATATGGACCACATCTTCTTTATCCATTCATCTGTTGAAGGGCTCTTTCCACTGTTTGAATATTGTGGACATTGCTGCTATGAACATTGGGGTGCATATGGCCCTTCTTTTCAGTACATCTGTATCTTTGGAGTAAATACCCAGTAGTGCAATTGCTGGATCATAGGCTAGCTCTGTTTTTAATTTTTTGATCTCTACACTGTTTTCCAAAGTGGCTGCACCAATTTGCATTTCCACCAAGTATAAGAGGGTATGCTTTTTCCACAACTTCTCAAACATTTGTTGTTTCTTGCCTTGTCAATTTTTGCCATCCCAACTGGTATAAGGTGGTAACTCAATTAGTTTTGGGTTGAATTTCCCTGATGGCTAATGATGATGAACACTTTTCCATGTGTCTATTAGCCATTTGTATGTCTTCTTTGGAGAAATATCTGCTCATGTCCTCTGCCCATTTTTTGACTTGATTATCTGGTTTTTGGGTGTTGGATTTGAGAAGTTCTTTATAGACCTTGGATATCAGCCCTTTGTCTGTAGTTTCATTTGCAAATATCTTCTCCCATTCTGTGGGTTGCCTCTTTGTTTTGTTGACTGCTTCCAAAAACCAGAAGATAACTTGGAATAAACCTAACCAAACAGGTAAAAGATCTATACTCTAAGAACTACAAAACACTCATGAAATAAATTGAAGAAGACATAAAAATATGGAAAAATATCCCATGTTCATGGATTGGAAGAATAAACATGGTTAAAATGTCTATGCTGCCCAGAGCAGTCTATACTTTCAATGACATCCCAGTCAAAATACCAATAGCATTTTTCAAAATGCCGGAACAAATAATCCTAAAAGACCCCAAATTGCCAAGGAAATGTTGAAAAAGTAAAACAAAGCTTGGAGCATCACATTGCCTCCTTTCAAGCTATATTACAAAGCTATGATCACTAAGACGGTATGGTACTGGCACAAAAACAGACACATAGATCAATGGAACAGAATAGGGAGCCCAGATATGGACTCTCAACTCTATGGTCAACTAATCTTCAACAAAGCAGGAAAAAATATCCAGTGGAAAAAAGTCTCTTCAATAAATCGTGCTGGGAAAATTGGACAGCTATATACAAAGGAATGAAACTGGACAATTCTCTTACACCATACACAAAGATAAACTCAAAATGGATGAAAGACCTCAATGTGAGACAAGAATCCATCAAAATCCTAGAGAACACAGGCAGTAACCTCTTCGACATTGGCCAGAGCAACTTCTTTCAAGACATGTCTCCAAAGGCAAGGGAAACAAAAGCAAAAATGAGCTTTTGGGACTTCATCAAGATAAAGATCTTCTGCACAGCAAAGGAAACAGTCAATGAAACAGAGATGCCCTATCAATTATAACACTGTTCCTACAGCTTCATTGTCTTCCTTCAACTGGATCATCCCCTTTAGAACATATACCTCTCATCCCTAAGGAAAGACTTCCCTTGATTCCATATCTACCTCCAGATACTAGTCAAACATTCTGCTCCCTTCTCAACCACCATTTAACTTATATAATTATTTCTCAGTGCTTAATTCATTGTGATTTGGCCATACACTAACTACTCCATGGAAACTCCTCAGCCAAATGTTACCTGCCAGTAATCTCCAAATCCACACATCAAAGCACCACTGTGCCATAAATGACATCGAGAAACTTGATTCCTAAATCTTTTTAAATTATTGGTTCCTATTATACTTTTCAACCCACCCCTACAGCCCAACCCCATTCTTCTCATTTTTAATCACTTATTCTCAGCCTACTTACTGGTCTGTTTCTCCCTAGTTCACATCTTAAACACTGGTATTTTCCCAAGGATTCTGCACTATGTCCTCTTCACATATCATTCTACTTTCTTCCTCTTCAGTTATCATGGTTTTTCCTGACACCTATATAATATGACTTTAGTATATTGACACTACCTTTGCCCCCTCTTCTGGGCTTGATACTACCAACCATCTACTAGACCAGGTGGACATCACCACATAGATATTTCTTACAAATCAAACACAACAATTCAAAGGTGATATTTTTATTTACACAGTAACTCCAGATTTATTCCTCTTATGCATTCTTTATTACCCTGCATTCTGCATTAGCAATGAATGACACCAAACAGAAACCTGGTGAGTTTGTATACTACTGCCACTCTGTCACTCACTAGATCTGTGTCAGTCAAGGTTGATCAGAAGTAGAACTACTAGGAATGATAGTAAATGTGGATTTATGTAGAAATTTGACACTAGGGTTTGTGGAAGTTGGTTAAACAGTTTATGTATGGCTGTTCCTTCTGCATCTGGAACTGGGTCTGACTCAAGACAAGTGAAAGAAATCTGGTGGGAATTGGAGAGCCTGTGGGTCCAGCAGCTGCTCGAGCCAGGAAGGTAAAGCAGGATGTCAGTAATAATGTCTTTGAGCTGCAACTGTGCCCAGCACCCCCACTGACATCCCCAGCATAAAAAGAATGTTATTGCTGTTTCGTTTTTGTATGCCAAATCTCACACTAAGTGTTTCACATCATTCATGTTAACTTGGAGCTATGCACAGAGGGGAACGCTGAGCTTAGTTAAATTGACACACTAGAAACTCATCATAATATCCAATTAGTCAAATCCTGCCGATTTCTAAAATTTCCTTTTTTTAAATCCACATTTTTGTTGTATAACCCAGTTCAGCTTGTAATAACCTCATTCCTAATACACTAGCCTCTTCTCCTGTTTTCTTGTATCTAATCCACCTCACATCCACGAATCTATCCTTCATAGCACCACCACTCTGCTCTACCTGTAAAAATTAAATCCTACAGTATTCACTTACACATAGGCCCCATAGTATTCACAAAATTAAGCCCAACTACTTTAGTTTGATGAAAAACCTTTAAGATCTGGTCCTTACCTCTTTAAGCCACATGCCCATTACTCTTTGCCTTAAACTTTAGTAATTCTGGACCATATTTAGTCCTTACTCCCCTAATCACATAAATTTATAAATTCACTCGTGCTATACCTTCTGTCTCAACTAATCCCGTCCAATCCACACCCCTACACAGTTAACTGGGCTAAGTCATCATTAACCAGCTTAGACACAATTTTATTTGGAAAATCTCTCACTGATCTCCATTGATTCTTCCCCTTGAGCTGGCTTAACACACCCTCATTTAAGCTTTCTCAGTAACTACTGAGGCATCTCACTTTCATATCAAGCACCATATTATTTTGAAATTATTCATGTGTCCCTTCTACTCTTGGGCAATAAATTTCTTTAAGATAAACACTAGGATACATTTATTTTCTTTTCTTCCTAGGCCAAGATCAAGTTTGGTGCATAAAATATATTCGATAATGTTTGCTAAGCCAAACTGAAGTAACAGAACCTCCCTTCTTCCAAAAGAATCTATCTTGGGACTGGTTCTGAGATACTAAGAAGAGAAAAAAGAGAAGAAAATACACTGCACTCTATTTATGTCCAATATGTAACTTCCAGTACTTCACTCTGAAATTTGAATAAGATAACAAAATTAAGCTCTTAGAAAATTAGAGTGAGGGGCACCTCAGTCAGTTAAGCATCTGCTTTTGGTCTAGGTTATGATCCTGGGGTCCTAGGAGCAAGCTGAAGAATACGTAAAGTTTATAAGAATTCAATCAAGTTGTCAGATACACAACAAATAAGTAGAATATATAGCTTTCATTTAAACTAGCACTGAACAGTTAGAAAACATGTTGAAACAAATTAGTTTATTCCTAATCTCAAGAGAAAATACCTAGAATAAACTAATAAGAAATATACAGGATTTTTATAAAGAAAACTACAAAGATTTGCTGAGGTACATTAAGGAAGATAAGAATAAATGACTATACCTCATTCCTATATAAGTAGAGTTGCTCTTTAAAAGAATATCAGTT
>PJEN01004640.1:114248-140756 GCA_004024605.1 Pteronura brasiliensis
GCTCAGTGGGTTAAAGCCTCTGCCTTCGGCTCAGGTCATGATCCCAGGGTCCTGGGATCGAGCCCCACATCGGGCTCTCTGCTCTGCAGGGAGCCTGCTTCCTCCTCCTCTCTCTCTCTCTCTCTCTCTGCCTGCCTCTCTGCCTACTTGTGATCTCTGTCTGTCAAATAAATAAATAAAATCTTAAAAAAAAAAAAAAAAGAATATCAGTTCTTCTTATTGTGATTAATAGGTTTAATGCAGTTCATTCAAAATCTAAACATTTAAAGACCCTCACGAAACCATTTAAATGCTCATTTGAGAGAGTAAATGGATAAGAATAGGTATGCAAATCTTAAAAAAGGAAGAGTTATTATAGAGGTCCCAACTTCTCAGATATTTTAAAGTGTATTATAGAGCTAAAATAATGAAAACACTGTAGAAATAAATGAAAGATTTAGAAAAAATAGTTCAAAAGCATAAACTAATATGTTTAAGGAATCAAAGATAATGCAGCATTTTTAAATCAACAGAGAGAGAAGCATTGTTCAGTGATCCATGCTGGGACCGTGGCTTTTATATGCAGGAGAAAAATGAAATAAGCTCCTTCTTTCATTTCAAAATGCAAAATAAATTCCAAATAGATGCAAAGACTACATGTTTTAAAAAAAAAAAAACAGAGAGAGAGGATACTATTTATTTCAACAGTTCTCAAGCAGGAGCGATTTGGGTCTCTAGGGGACACTTGGCAATGTTTGGAAACATTTTGGGTTGTTACTACTTGGGCAAAGGGGTGCTATGGTCATGTGGTGCCCTAGTACTACATCCCTAACCAGGGATGCTGTTAAACAGACTACAGTGCATAGGAAAGTCCCTCACAACGAAGAATTACCTAGTTCAAAATGTCAGTAATGCCAATAAGAAATCCTGCTCTAATCAAAAAGGCAAAAATCAATAGCAGTTAACAATCTATAATAGTATAATCAACAATATTAGGAACCAAAATGACAAAAAAGTAATTGGGTTTTTTAAAGGGTAAAAAAAAAAGTGATTTTTAGGTTGGCTTCAATTAAAATTGGGAATGGGGTATGTCGTCAGCATTCAATCAAAAGACAGAAAGCACTCAGTGATTTGAACAAGAAATATTTAATTAAAAAATATTAAGTATACTGGGATTGGAATAATGAGGGATTGGCCTGCAAGAGGTAAACTCTAAAGAATTTAAGAATAATAATTAGAGCAGTCACTATCCTTAGAGCTGAAATAGCGCACAAAGGAGAGGTCCCTAAAATACTGATGCAGAGTTTTCAGCGAGGGTGCAGCTCCCTGGATGACAAAGAAGCCGCTCTGGTTCCGTGCCTGCCCTACTAGCTAAAAACCTAGCCTCCAGATTCCAGTGGTGAGGGTCTGTATATAAGTTTTAATTACAGTGGCAGAATTTTATCTCTGTAGCATTTCCTTACCTATTCAAAGACTGGAAAGAGACTATGATAGATTGCATTCCCTGCCAGACTTCCCCCCGTCGACATTTAGAATCTATTCTCTCTACTCTTTGGTTCCAGACCGTTGTGATACTCAGGTGCATTTTTTGCTGTTGAGCTGTGTGAGATAATTCTTTGTTCTTTGATCCATTCCCCTTTTTGCAAAAGGGAAGGGAAATGGGGAGCGGAGAGAGAAAAAGAGAAAAAAACAAGCAAATGACATGAATAAAAGTTTAAAAAGAAAAATTTGAATGACTTATAAGCATGAAAAACTATTTAATCTTTTATCAGTCTCTAATTCCTCCCTATGTAACACTTATAAGTATTAAAGAAGATTTTGAAAAGTTATATAAAGTTATAATATTCTCTCTCACCCTTTTTAGTAACTCATTCTTTCATCTCTTATAGATCATGATTTCAGTTGTGAGTTGATGTTGGATAAATCACTCTCATACATGTAATTTAAAATTCATTACACCATTCAGTGGTCCAGATGAAAAAAAGCTGGAAGAGGCAAGCATTTAACAACAGGAAGTCACCAGGGAGCATAAAGATTGAAAAATGCAAAATAAATATCTTGTCTGCCTGAATTAATTGATCTAATCAGGAAGCATGTTGTTGTTGATGCCACGATTACTGTGATGTACCCATGGGGAAAGTGGAGGCCTTTGTTTGCACTTGTGCTAAATGCTATAACAGGATTTATTATCATAGAACTGACACATTTGCAAAACATTGCATTAAAATTAACTAAAAACTGTAACCAGGGAATTGAGAAATGAAGACCAAATATTCAGCATACCAAATAGCTTTAATTATCTAAATGTGAGACAGCCACTATAATAATAGCTAAAATTTTTTTGAGAACTTACTAGATGCTAGGCATGATGACTAGTGCCTTGTCTCATTTCATCAACTTAGAAGGTTGGTCCCATTCTTATCCCCATTTTATAGATGAGAAAAGTAAGTCTAAAGATATGAGGGTAGTGGAAGTACTTGGATTCAAAGTCTGATCTATCTGACCACAAAATGCATGTTTATTAGGTGAGTTATACCTATTAGTTTTGAGTTACATATTTTATTCTGGTTTAAGAGTAAAACTTGTTCCTTTTAGGAAAAAAATAAAATTTTAAAAGTACAAAGAGAAAAAAATAACATTGTCATATTTCCTTCTAGCAGTTTTTGGGTATAAATCTGTGCTTTTTACCCCAAACTTAGATCATAATACATATCTTAGAATCTGTTTTGTTCTCCCTAACTGTATGTCATAAGCAATCTCATGTTGGTAAATGTTATTCTAAAACCTGTGTTTTAATGATTACAAAGTTTTTAATCATTTAGCTTCATAATGATCTTTTAATCACTTCTACAGTGTTAAGCATTCAGTTTATTTGTAATTTTTCAGTTGTATAAATCTTTAGGTATAATATTTGTATAAAATCATTTATAAACTTCATTTCTAAAAATTAACAGGAATAGTATTATATGGGTAGAAAACATAAAAAAATTAACCTCCAGAAAAATTATAGTGGGTTCCAGAAGTTTGTAAGAAGGCATATTTTCTTGTCCCCTTGATAATTTCTAGCTATTATTTAATTTTGAAATTTTTGAAAAAGTAGTGTCTTCTTACCTTTTATTTCCTGATTTTCTGTATTAGATTTATTTCATCCCCAGCATTTTAAATAGGCCCTGATTAACTCAAACAAAAGAATTTTTTTAAAGAATACTGGATTGCTTACAACATTGAACATATAGATGAATAATCTTATCTCAGTTGAAACTGGGTGATTCTGGAGACATAGGAAGCATAAACTGATTTGTTTCTTGAAGGTGCTGCTATTTGAACTCAGTCTTAGACTTTTCTTTGGAAAGAATGTTGATTGCCCTCATTTGTGTAAAGAGGTACCCATTTCAGGAAAGACTGAAGAGCTATGTCTGGCTGAAAGGAAACAATAGACAAAAAGAACAGACAGCCTCACTAGTGCAGAAAAACCTATCCCTGTGTGTATGTTGGCTATTGGTACTTCTCCTTTGAACCGCTTCTTCTCTATGTGCCCTTTCCTGACTTCAACTGCTATGCTTATTTTTTGTCTGAAGCTGTGATATCTTTTTTTATATTAAGAAAATACACCCCATATTTTTCATATTCATTTCTTTCTAGCTTGATTTTGCAATAAAATTTTGAATATAATATGGGAGCTTATCTATAAAAATTTTAATTTTTATATAGTTAAGTAAGTAGGTTGCTCACGTTATCATTCCTGTATGTGTATATATTCTCTTGTGCTTTGCTTATTATTATTATTATTATTATTATTATTATTATGTTTTGCTCTTTTTTTTTTCTCTTTATTTTCTCTTTTACTCTGTGCTGCTAGTCCTTCTCCTGTCTTATATTCTAGTTTCACCAACTGGTTTCTTGCCTGTTCCCGTATTGAGAAACTGCCACTTCATGTCCCAATGCCAATAATCACAACTTGGATGTTTTATTTCTCAATGTTTAGATACTTGCTAAGTATCTTGACAGACTTCCCAAATCCTCTGAGTCTAGGAGGGACAAAAAATTCTATTAGAAACACCAACATATCCTGTCACTGCTGCCTACTAATTGAGGCAGCAGTGACAGGATATGTTGGTGTTTCTTTCCATGAGGATTTGACCCCACCTCTGCCCTACTTCTAGGCAGGAGTTGAGGAAAACAGTGAACTGGTCCCAACACTGGAGAAGAGTTATCTTTTGAGAACAACACAAGTAAGAGTCAACACTGTACTTGGCACAAGGTAACACACTAGAACTACACACTATCTGAATGGCAAATGGAATTTAAATAATTAAAAACATTAAACACAGTCTGAATATCAAGTCCTAAAAGGATTATTTTTAAATCTCTAACTAAAGAAGTCTTCAAATATATGCAAAAGTAGAGAAAATATTTTAATGAACATTTCTTGTATGTGTCTCCTGGTTTCAACAACTAGCAAGATATTCAGAGATTAGCATATCAAAATAGAGTAATTGGCAACATCTCTCTCAGCAGCACTCATAGCAACGCACTCCCGAAAGAAGTCAATGGCTGCTATAAGCCTCCTACAGCTAACAGTATTGAGTTCATGTCTCCCATCATGCCTCAATGTCTGTATAATACTGTGGGAGATAAAAAGTAAATGAGATATTCATACACGGAATCCATTGATACATGAGCAACTAGAAAATATAATGGAAATTTAAAACAGAAATGGGTTCAAGTTTCTATGGCTCTGCCATTTTCTGTTAGTGTATTCTTGGGCATGTTAAAATTGAGTCACTGGTTTTTTTCTCAAAGAAAATGAAAAACAATAATATCTATTTCTTAAGATTTTGTAGGGAAGGATCAAATGAAATTTTGTATTTCTACACTCAATACAATGCTTTCTTTGTGATATTTAGTAAAAGTAAATCTCCCCCATCCAAAAAAAAAACAGATATCCAGAATTCACTTATTATGAACTTCCTGTTAACCATGCCAAATAATTTAGATCAAACATTTTTAGTAATTTTACTTTTTGTTTAATCTTGAGGCTGAGATGAGGCCAAGTTGAGGGTATGAATTGTCAAATCAAACCTGAAGGAGTGTGCAGGAGGCTACTGAGGATAAGGGTCTGGAGATAATCCAGCCAACAAAGATTTTATGCAGAAGGATCAGGTGAGTCATGTTCCAAACTAGACAGAAGAAAGTAGCCAAAGAATGGGTTTTCACATAGCAAACTAGGGCGACTTTTTGGGTCTAGTTCTAAGGAAAACACTGAACTCTGCTACATTTAAAAAAAAAAAAAAAGAAAAGGAAAAAATGAAAAGAACCTGAGGTTTATATTAATCTGTTGGAATACTGCAGCATCTAATATTGTGTTTTTCTAAAGATGCCACAGCAATATTTAAACAAAAAGATTCATATATGCATATTAAATTTTCAAAGGCAGAACACAAAAATGTGTGTATACTGTAGGCACAGCCATATAAAATGTTGATTTATGAGAATAAGGAGTAATCAGGGCCAAAAAACATGAAACAGCTACTATGTTAAGAAGGTGGGATTGTCAGAGAAAGACAACTATCTTATGATCTCCCTGATATGAGGAAGAGGAGATGCAACATGAGGGGCTTGGGGGTAGGAAAAGAATAAATGAAACAAGATGGGATCTGGAGGGAGAAAAACCATAAGAGACTCTTAATCTCACAAAACAAACTGAGGGTTGGTGGGGCGGGGAGGCAGGTAGGGAGAGGGTGGTGGGGTTATGGATATTGGGGAGGGTATATGCTATGGTGAGTGCTATGAAGTGTGTAAACCTGGCGATTCACAGACCTGTATCCCTGGGGCTAATAATACATTATATGTTAATAAAGTTTTTTGTTTTTTTTTTTTTAAAGAAGGGATTGTTTTCTTTTTCCAATTTTCTTTGTTTTAAAATTGTGCAATAGGGACGCCTGGGTGGCTCAGTGGGTTAAAGCCTCTGCCTTCGGCTCAGGTCATGATCCCAAGGTTCTGGGATTGAGCCCCACATCAGGCTCTCTGCTCAGCAGGGAGCCTGCTTCCTCCTCTCTCTCTGCCTGCCTCTCTGCCTACTTGTAATCTCTATCTGTCAAATAAATAAATAAAATCTTTATTAAAAAAATTGTGCAATAAATAATAAGGTAAGAAATAAGTCTGTGGGGCTGAAGGAAGACTGAGTGCAATCACAGTCTATCAGAGAGTACAAGCCTCAGTAAGAGAACTGGGCAAAGACTGAGTCTCAGGAAATAAGCATAGTGTGATTTGCTAAGCTAACCTTTCTTACTTTTGTCATGCCAGAGGTAGGGAGAGCAGAACCTGAAGAAAAAAGTCCTAGAGGTAGAAGGAGATACAAAATTATTGATAGAGACAGACCAGTGCTGGTGTTTGGTAGTAGCTTTCTTGAATACAGGAATAGGAAGTCCATTGTCAACCAAGATTTGACCTTTGTTAAGATCTCTTAGCTTCACTCACTCCTAAAGTCAGAACTTAAAATGTCTGTCACTAGCAGAAACCATAGTCAGCAGTATAAATACTGGTTCCGTAGAGAAGGAAAGGAAGCATTTTCTCTCATGTACTCACTAGCACGTCACAAGGTTTCTTCTGAAGATCCTCTAGCTTTGCTAATAGCCATGGAGTTTTCCATCTTCACCTTTTCACAACTCAATATCTAAACTGTCCAACCTTTCTTTTCTTTGTTTCCCAATCTTTCCCCATGTCTGCATAACTTCCTGTTCTTATTCAGGAAAAGTTAGTTCGGCTGCTGCTCCAATAAGCAAACCTGCACACCCTCACACATCACTTCACTCAGCAAATAAAGACCCTTCCAGTTACCAGAATCCACTCTTCTAGAAGGCATTCGAGATTGAAGGATATATTTTTTTATTTTTTTAATTGTCATTGGATACCCTTTACATGTGCTTATAATCAATCAATATGAAGTTTTTAATATCCAATATGTATTAGTGACAGAAAAACCTAATTAGAAGACATTGCATTTCCTAGATGTAAAATTATCATTCCAATTTTATTTTGGAAATGAAAATATGTGAGGCCTTTGAAGCTAAAAACTAAGTAATTTGGCATTTTTAAGATGCCTGTGCTGTTTGCAGTCATATGCTTCATCTAGAAATATGGCACAGTGGCCAAAAAAAAAAAAAAAAAAAAAAAAAAAGTGGCATTAATCAAAAAGGGCACCTTAGTAAATTTAAAAAAAATGTAAACCAGAGAAAAATTGTCATTCATGCATTTCTAATGAATCTGGGCATTATACAAATAAAAGATGGTAGTTCTAGCTTTTGATTTCTAACAAACGAGTTCTCTACCCTGGTGGAATAGTTATTGCTTTTGAGTATGCTGCAATTCATTTTTCATCGCCCAAAATTCTGTAGCCTAAAATGAGAAGGAAAGTACATCTTTCCCCATGAGGGATTGTGACAATTTCTTAATTATAATTGAGGAGCTCTCTGAAAATGAGTAAGTGGTACATAAATTATTTAACTCCATATTCACCTTCAGGGTAAGGAAAAAGTGGAGATTTTCAGTTCTCTTTATATACTATTTTTAGATAAACTCTGGACTAACTGCTATAACAAACAGCCCTAAAATTTCAGGTGCTTAATTAAATCAAGACCTATTTTTTACTTACATCACAGTCTAGTTAGTGCACAGCAGACAGAAAGTTCTGTCCTCCAGGGTTATTTAGGTACTCAAGCTATTATGTTCTCCCTTTATCTTCTCTGTCTTCTGATGTCTTTTATTGAGTTCCCTACATATGGTCAACAGATAAGAAAAGTGTGTGTGTGTGTGTGTGTAAGAGAGAGACAAAAGAACAGGTGAGGTTTAGAGGTAGGCAGGACTAGAAGTGCTGCCTCATATTTGTTCATCTACTTTTCCTTAGTGAGAATTCAGTCGCAAAGACTCATTAACTGTAAGGGGACTGGGAAAGATTGTCACTGTGCCCAGAAACAGAAATATTGAAGCCAAACAACTTTCTGTTCCACAAGGTCACTGTCAAGGCACATGAAAGACTTCATAATAAAAGCTATTTTACCAACAAAAATGGGCTTATTTGGGAATAACAGAATGGCTGTCAAGACCTGCAAGTCCATCCAAACCACAGGCACAACCTACAAACAAAGAGGAGGAACATTATTTTGTGGAGGAGGAAGTTGAGAGGAGTTGTTTTGAGTGAAAGGCCATTGGAGAATAGCCAAGAGTTCAGGGTGGTAACATTATAGGGTAGTTGATTTCTTGTGAAACATTCAATGTGCATCTTTTCCTGTTGAAGCCTGTAATTGATCATTCCTGAATGTTGAGGATTCTTCTGTTAGGGTCTGTAATTGACATTTCTTCCTATAGTTGATGTTGAGTGATAAGGCTTCTCCTTCTAGCCTCACACTCCTTTTAGTGAGGTTTCCCTTTATTAAGTTTCACATTAATTTAGTCAAATGTGGAATTTTATGGAATTATGGGATATGGGATATGACTGAATACAGAAGCTCTCTACTAACCTAACAAAACATACACACTAAGAAAGAAGCCCAAATTTGAATGGCTTCCTCTGTGCCAACCTGAACCACATCCTGTATTCATCGCTCTGAACCAAAACATGTCTTGAACGAAATAGGACTTCAAAGATTCTCATCTGGTGGAAACAGAACATTTAGATCCTCATGTGGAGTTTGTGGATTCTTTGTGCTTATATTCTTTGTTTATGCTGAGTAAATTTTGATACAGGTATGATCTATGATTTGTGTGAATCTGCTTTGACAATTCAACCTTGTGTCTTTTAAACTTCAACCAATAAAGACACATTTTATTCCGAGGTACAAAAAGAGTCTTTTAAAT
This sequence comes from Pteronura brasiliensis, assembly GCA_004024605.1. Lineage (NCBI taxonomy): Eukaryota > Metazoa > Chordata > Mammalia > Carnivora > Mustelidae > Pteronura > Pteronura brasiliensis. The sequence continues at coordinate 123,084 of PJEN01004640.1, forward strand.
TGTAAAAATAAATAAATAAATAAAAATTCTAGATGCTTTAAAAGGTATATTCCTCCAACTTTGTTTCCTAATATAGTCATATAAATGAATACAATGTCATGCTCTGTATCATCTTGTTAGGGAAGCAACACATTCATAGAATAATAAACAATAAGACTTGAAAAGTTTGATTATTGATTAATAGACTGCATTGAGATAGTGAGTATCTACCATATGGAACTACTCCATTCCATACAGTAGCCACATAGGGCTAAGGAGCAATTAAAATGTGGGGTTTGAATTGAAAGATACTGTAAGTGTAAAGTATACTCAGGTTTTGAAAACAGCACCAAAAAATGAATGTAAAGTATCTATGATAATTTTATGTTGGTCACTTGTTGGCATGATAATATTTTGGATAGATTGGTTTAAGCCAAATACATCAGTAAAATTGTTTTTTGAAAAACTTTCTTTAATGACTACATGAAAATTCAAACAAGATATGAGTCTCACATTATGTATGAAGTTAACATTACAAAGCATAAATTACATGGTCAAGCTTCTGGACTAATTAAATAGTCCCATTCATATAAAGTAGCATTTTTGTTTGTTTGTATGTTTTATTGACCCAAAGAATAGGTAGTGCAAATAAGCGGGTAAGTGGTTGTTCTCTGGCATGGTCCATTCATTGCTCAGTTGCACTGCTTACTAACTGTATGACCTTCGTCAAGTTGCTTAAATTTTCCAAGCTTCAGGTCCCTCTCTTTTCAGCTAACCAAAAAGAATAATAGTACCTATATCATTGTGCTTCAGCGGCTGGCACTGAAAAACTCTGTAAATTCTATACCTTATTATTATTACTACTATACAGCTTCTGCCTATATTTAGATTAACCTATGAAATATTGTCTGTTGCATGTATAACCACCACTTACCGAGTGATAGTCAGACCTTGACACATGTGTTTCTCTCACCGTAATTTAGAGTTGAAACAAACTAAATATCATTAATAGGGAAATGTTTAATATAATTTATTAAGATTCAACTATTAATGGAGGTTCCTCAAAAAGTTAAAAATAGAGCTATGCTACAACTCAGCAATTACACTAGTAGGTATCTACCCAAAGGATACAAACATAGTGCTCTGAAGGGGCACCTGCACCCTAATGTTTATAGCAGCAAGGGCCACAATAGCCAAATTGTGGAAAGAGCCCAGATGTCCACTGACAGATGAATGGATAAAGAAGAGGTGGTATATATATACAATAGAATACTACTCAGCCATCAAAAAAATGAAATCTTACCATTTGCAATGATGTTGATGGAACTAGAGGGTATTATGCTAGACAAAATAAGCCAAGCAGAGAAAGACAATTTCCATATGATCTCATTCATATGTGGAATTTAAGAAACTAAACCAAGGATCATAGAGGAAGGGAGGGAAAAATAAAACAAGATTAAATCAGAAAGGGAGACAAACCATAAGAGACTCTTATCCATAGGAAACAAACTGAGGGTTGCTGAAGGGGAGGCCGGAGTGGGGGAGGGCATAACTGGGTGATGGACATTAAGGAAGGCATGTGATGTAACGAGCGCTGGGTGCTATACACAGCTGATGAATCACTGTACTCTACCTCTGAAACTAATAATACGCTATATGTTAATTAATTGAATTAAAACTTTAAAAATTTTAAATTAAAGATTCAACTATTAACATGATAATTATAAATTCTTTAAAGTATCATATTTATGGAAAATTGCCCTCAGAGTATGACCCAATCTAATTACTTTGCCTCTTTGTGACTCACTTTCTTCATTCTCAAAAATGTAAGAATTAAATAACCTACTGCATATAAAACATTTTAAATATTGTCTAGCACTAGGACACCCTCAATATATGTTAACTGTTAGTATATAGTTATAGGAAGTGAAATGTAACAATATTAAAGGAGATTTGGAAAAGGGGGGAAAGACCACTCACTATGACATCTTCCTGAACAATTTTACTAAAATATTTACAAATTTAACAATTTTCAGTCTTTGTGCATGTATACTCACATTGTTAATGTCTAATTGGAGTATGCTTATGAACCATTTTGTGAAGCCAACTACAAAAGTGATTCTATGTTATGTTCCTTATATTTAGAACTCTGAAAATATCTATACATTTTTCCAAAACATAAAGGAAACAGGTAAACCACTTTAACTTATAAGCTGCAGGGAGTGTTGGATGATTTTCTTCCCTTTTGATTTGGGTTAATGTTGTTACTGCAATAAGAGGAGAAAAAAGTTAATTCTTAAAATTGATACTGCTGGAAAAGCATTGAATCATGAAGGATCCCAAAGGACAAAGCATGATTTCCACAATGCTCACTACCATCTTATTGCTTACATACTTGTGAGTAAAGGTAGTTAAGAAATCATTTCTTATTTGATAGCATATTTCATGTCAGACTTTCAGAATAGAACAACAATAAATTTGAAAAGCAATTTCAAGGAAATCATTCACTAGAGCATATTGTGTTTTCCCATAATATTCTAATCTGCCATCATGATTGTTCCTTTTATCAAAAGCAAATTAATAAATATCTTAATCCACCTAGTAGCCATATGTTACAGCAATAGAATGACCTCCATTACAAGTGCAGCTAAAGTGACAGGGCTTGCTTTATGAGTAACAGTAGATATGTGCAATGACAGATATTGATAATACTTTTAAAAATCATTTTCCCTAGCCCATTATAGCTATCCTTTCTTGATTCCACTTAGCAGGTACATTTATTATTAAGCCTGTGCTCTCTAAATGGGAAAGAAAATATCCTATAGTGACATGCACTTTTAAGTGTGTTATATTTATTATATCATTTAGCTTTAATAATACCATTTGAGATAATTATTTGCTTTTTACAGGTGAAGACATGAAGGTTAAGGTTACATAGATGGTAAACAATGTACCAGTGATATTAATACAGATAATATGGGCTCCAAAGATCCATTATTTTTTTAACATAAGGATCAATAAGCAGTGTTCCTTATAAAATTGCATGACCACATCTTTAGGTCTAAACTTCATAGTAAAAATAAGAATATTTTTGAACTTTTAGATCCACATAAGATAATGGCCATCAACTTAATCTGAATATTTCCCTGCATTCTCCAAAAGACATAAAGATCAACAACAAGAACAGATAAAACTACACATGACCTACATGCACAGCTTGACTAAGAGACAGAGAATTCTATAAAATACAATTAATATTTAAGTATATAAATATATGTTCAAAATTGCCGTGTCTTCTTTATAGCCTGTAGTGAAACTAAGGATTAGAAAGGAAAGAGGACAGGTGAATCCCACCCAGAGTAGGAAAATACTGAGAATATATCCAAGGCCTCTTAGATCAGATTTCTGTTTATTGAGGCATCGAAAGGAAAGGACAAGAAAATACTACTTCTGGGGCAATTCTTGGAGGCTTAGAAATAGAGGAAAAGAACCAAGAAAGTTTTAGAAAGTAAGGGTCCTACAGAAAGAAAAAAGCATCAAAATCCAGATGTATCAACACTTCCCTGCACAAAGAGGGGTCCAACTATTTAAAAAAAATACATTTCACTGTACCAAAAGAAGAACCTCCTGAACAAAGAGACCTAGGAAGCCACCAATATCCCATACCTCTTATCTACATACACATAATGCTTCTGGGAAATAGAAGTCATTTTAAAATCACAGAAAACATACATATAAAGTTAATACAGGGAGGGAAAAAATTCAAATCAAAACACTTGAGCTAATAAAAATTCTCTCCCCAAAACTGACCCCCAAATCAAAGGAAATATATAACATTATATATTTATATATTATGTTATGTATAGTATATGTATAAATATAAATATCATAAATTATATAAAATTTAAAATTATATAGAAATATAAAAACATAAAAATATAAAAATTATGTATATACAATATAAAAATATAATACAACATTTCAACTACATTAAATATTATTAAATATATGCAAATATGAAGAAATTCTAAGCCAGAAAATTTTTAAAAAGAAACAGAAAAAAGTAGAAAGGAAGATTTGCTGAATTTGTTAAAAAAAAAATTTGAAGATAAAGAAAAAGCATCTCTAATAAATTAAGAATAATTACAACGTATACTGGACAGAGTAGATTTGATTAAACATATACGATTCCAGAAATGAGTTGAAATACAGAGATAAAAAGATAGAGAGACAAGGAATATGAAATAAATAAGTTCCAACCTATATGAAATTGAGTCCCTGAAGAAAAATGAAACAATAGAATATAATTAATATTTAAATCTATAATCTAAGAAAGCATTCCAAAAATAAAGGAAAATCAGAATTTCTGTAAATACAGGGCACAGTGTGTAATCTGGGAAAATTTACCCAAAACAATTAACTCCAAGACATCTTACTCAAAAAGTTGACCTTAGAGATAAAAAGAAATCATGAGGTAAAACAGGCCAGGTTGCCACTGAACTTGTAAATAACAACATGCAAAGCAAAGCAAGAGTGGAGATTCATTTTAAGAAACTCCAGGAAAGAAATTATGAACCAATTATTTTATATCCAACAAAGTTGTAATAAGATCTGGAAAAGTTTTTTAAATACAAAACAATTCAAAGGGTAACATACTCGTGAGCCCTTTCTAAGGAAAGAGCTACATTCCAAAACAACAACAACAACAACTGATTGGGAAAATTTTATCAAATGGGCTTATTGTCAGCTTTGATATATTTATTTTTAGAAGCAAGACAAATGCAAGATTTAGGACTAGAAGGAGAAGGTATGTGAATGTTATAAGTGTGGATGATGTAGTTATAGCACAACTTAAAAACTGGAGGAAAAGGAAGAAAAGAGAAGGTATAATAAAATCAATAATTAGTGCATAAGAAATATATGGGAGTGAAGGATATCACTTTTGCAACAAAAAGCAGAACCTTGAAATTTATGAAGCAAAAACTGAAACACAAAATAGACAAATTCACAATTATAACCAGAGGGTTCAGTAGCCCTCTTTCAATAATTCATAGAATGAGAGGGTAAGGATCAGTAAGTATATAAAAGACTTGAATACTGTCAATCAATTTGACCTAATTCAAAATTTTAGAACACTCCACTCAACAAAAGCAGAATAACATGTTCTTCTCAAGTGTATGTAGGACTTTTTCTGGGACACAAAACAAGCCATCATGCTTCTAAATGGATTCACATCATACAATGTACATTCTCTAACCACAATGGAATTAAGTTAGAAAAAAATGACATTAAGATCTCTGGAAAATCTCCAAATATTTAGAAATTTAATAATACAGGGGCACCTGGGTGGCTCAGTGGGTTAAGCCTCTGCCTTCGGCTCAGGTCATGATCTCAGGGTCCTGGGATCGAGCCCCACATCGGGCTCTCTGCTCGGCTGGAGGCCTGCTTCCCTCTCTCCCTCCGCTGTTCTGCTTGCTTGTGCTCTCTCTCGCTCTCTTTGTCAAATAAATAAATAAAAATCTTAAAAAAAAAAAAAGAAATTTAATAATACATTTCAAAATAACCCATCAGTCAAGTAAGTTGAAGGGGAATTAGAATGCATATTGTATTAAGTGAAAGTAAAAACAGTGTATCAGTGTGAGATGCCACATAAGTAGCATTTATGGATTAAGTTACAATACTAAGAAGGAAGATCTCAAATCAGTGATCTAAAGGTCCACCTTAAGAAACTAAAGAAAGAACAACATATGAAACCCATTGTAAGCACAATCAACATGCCAATTTGCACACAAAATTCTATTGGTAATATCTTTGTGATTGCACTCAGGCTACAGATTGATTGGAGAGAGTACATCTTTAAACTGAATGTTCCAGTTCATGAACATGATACATCTCGCCATTTATTCAGATCTTTAATTTCTTTCAGCACTATATTTGTATTTTTAGATAAGGAAGTCCTAAATATTTTTGTTGAATTTATTCCTAAGAATTGATATTTTTGATGCTATTATAAATTAAATTATGTTCTTTTTAAAAATTATTTTCTTGTTACACTTTCCTAATATTTGTTACTAGTATATAGAATCACAATTGATTTTTTAATATTGGCCTTGTGTCAGAGGCCCTGAGAAATTCACATATTTCTGACTGTTGGGTATTTATTTGTTATCCCCTTTTCTGTATCCATAAATTATAAATATACTTAAATGAGTGAGATATTCAGAATAGATATTTTAAGGCTATCATAATATTTTTAAGTAAAAATATGTAAACATCCAACATTTTCATTAACTTTATATAAATCCATTCTATTATGCTTCCCTTGAAAAGATGATGCATTTGAAAATAGAGTATTACAAAAATTGAACTAAATACTGTACTCCCCGGTGAGACTTTTTATGAATTCCTAGTTTAAACTCTTTTTAAATTTTGAACATTAGTAGACTAGGAAATAGTTTTTGGCTTTTTTTTTTTTCATTTTGTGGGAAATATTTTGGCAAAGTTATTTAAAATATTTGACCGTATCTGAATATTATTACCTACAAGTTTCCTTTTTTGTCACTGCCCATGTCCCACCCCAAGAGTTATGCAGGGCCTGGAAAATGTTCAACAACAAGCTATTCAATGAAGAGCAGAAAGGAACATTGCTGAGAGATTCATTAATAGCCTTAGACATAATAGAAAAATGAATACCAATGGTGATATTTACTCTAGCTACACTATCATTTTCCTGTTGTTTGCATATTTCAAAACTTATTTTCTAATTAGAAAAGCTGAATTCATTTAGAATCTTCCAAGTATCATAAGGAAGTATATCAGCCAGGGTGCCTTGGCGGCTCAGTCCATTAAGCATCCAACTCTTGATTTCATCCAGGTAATCTCAGGGTTGTGGGATCGAGTCCCACATCGGGCTCTGCACTCAGCATGGAGTCTGCTTGTCCCACTCTCTCTACTCCTCCCCCTGCTCACTCACTCACTTGCTCTCTCTCTCTCTCCTTTCAAATAAATAAATAAATAAAATCTTTTTTTTTAACTTTTAAAAAATGTTTTAAAAGATTTTATTCTTTGAGACAGAAAGAGAAAGCATGAGCGGAGGAAAGGGACAGAAGGAGAGGGAGAAGTAGACTTCCCGCTGAGCAGGAAGCCAAATGCAGGGCTTGATCCCAGGACCCTGAAATCATGACCTGAGCTGCAGGCAGACGCTTAATAACTGAGCCACCTAGGTGCCCCATAAATAAAATCCTAAAAAAAAAAAAAAAGAAAAAAAAAAAGTATGTGAGCCAATTGGTCTGACAAAGGAAGCATGAGATTAAGGTGCAAAATACTATTTTTATTTTTTTTTATTTTTTTTTAATTTAGATATAGTTGACACACAATGTTACACTAGTTTCAGGTGTATAATTTAGTGATTTGATAAGTTTATACATTATGCTATGCTCACCACAAGTATAGATACTATCTCTCCCATTATATTGCTATTGTAATATCATTGACTATATTCCTTATGCTCTGCCTTTTATTCCTGACTTACTCATTCTATAACTGGAGGCATGTATCTCCCTCTCCCCTTCATGCTTTTTTCCCAGCCCCTCACCCCCTACCCTCTGGCAACCATCAGTTTGTTCTCTGTATTTATAGGTCTGATAGGTCTGATTCTTTTTTTTTTTTTTTTTTTTTGTAGAAAACACATTTTTTAAATTTTAAATTCAATAATTCAATTTAGTTAACATACTGTATTTTGGGGTGCCTGTGTGGCTCAGTTGTTAAGCATCTGCCTTCAACTCAGATCATGATCCCAGGGTCCTGAGATCCAGCCCCACATTGGACTCCCTGCTCAGCAGAGAGCCTGCTTCTCCCTCTCTTCTCTGTTTCTCCCCCTGCTTGTATGCTCTCTCCCTCTCTCTGTCAAATAAATACAACCTTTATATACATATTACATATATATTTTAAGTATATATTTATAAATATAATGTATATAAAATATATATACTATATCAAATATAATATAAATATAAATAATAAATATATAAAATATATTTATATATTATATAATACATATATATATTATAGTATTAGTTTCAAGATTAGAATCCAGTGGCACAAGAACAGACACATAGATCAGTGGAACAGAATAGAGAGCCCAGAAATATACCCTCAACTCTATGGTTAACTAAACTTCAACAAAGCAAGAACAATGGAAAAAACAGTGTGTTCAACAAATGGTGTTGGCAAAATTGATTCTGCTTTGTTTATGCATTTTTTAAGATTCTATTTATAAGTGGAATTATATGGTATTTGTCTTTCTTAGTCTGACTTATTTCACATACCATCACATACCACCAACATAAAAATAGATCTCTAGATCTATTTTTATGTTGTCTCAAATGGCACAACCTCATCCTTTTCCATGGGTGTGTAATATTTGTGTGTGTGTGTGTGTGTGATATTTTTCTTATCCATTTGTCTACTGATGGACACTTAGGTTGATTTCATGTCTTGACTATTGTAAATAATGCTGCAAGAAACACAGATATACATGTGTCTTTTTCAAGTTAGTGTTTTCATTTACCCTGGGTAAATATCCAATATTGGATATTTGGTATCACATGGTATTGGATCACGTGGTATTTCCATTTTTAATTTTTTGAAGAACCTTCATACTGTTTTCCCCAGTGGCAGAACCAATTTACATTCCCACCAACAGTGCACAAAGGTTCCTTTTTCCTCACATCTTCCCTAACACTTGTTTCTTGTCTTCTTGGTTTTAGCCATTCTAAGAGGCGTAAGGTGATATTTCATTGCAGTTTTGATTTGCATTTCCCTGATGATGAGTGACATTGAGCATCTTTTCATGTTTGTTGTCCATCTATACATCTTCTTTGGGAAAATGTCTATTCAAGTCCTCTGCCCATTTTTTAAAATTGGATTATTATTATTTTTTGATGCTGAATTGTATGAGTTCTTTTATATTTTGGATATTAACCCCTTATTGGATATAGCATTGGCAAATATGTTCTCCCATTTAGTAGGTTGTCTTTTTCTTTCATTGATGGTTTCCTTTGCTGTACAAAAGCTTTTTATTTTAAGTTTTTAGCTTTTATTTCCCTTGTCATAGGAGACCTATCTCGAAAAATGTTGCTGTGGCTGATGTCAGAGAAATTACTACCTATATTCTCTTCTGGGAACTTTATAGTTTCAGGTATTGCATTTAAGTGCTTAATCCATTTTGAGTTTATTTTTTTTTTGTATGGTGTTAAACAGTAGTCCAGTTTCATTGTCTATCTGTCTAGTTTTTTCAGCACCATTTATAGAAAAGACTATTTTTCCCCATGTATATTTTTGCCATAGATTAATTGGCCGTGTATTTTTTTTCCCCTGGGATCTTCATCCTATTCTGTTGATCTTTGTGTCTATTTTTGTCCCAATACCTTATTGTTTTCACTCTGTATAGCTCTGTAATCTATCTTAAAATCGGGAGCTGTGATATCTCCAGCTTTGCTCTTCTTTCTCAGAAGTGCTCTGGCTATGCAGAGTCTTATGTGGTTGATACAGATTTTAACATTAATAGTTCTAGTTTTGTGAAAAATGCTGTTGGTATTTTGATAATGATTGCATTAAATCTATAGATTGCTTTGGGTATTATGGACATATTAACAATATTGGATCTTCTACTCCATGAGCATAGAATATCTTTCTATTTGTTTGTGTCATCTTCAGTTTCTTTTATTAATGTTTTATCGTTTTCAGCATACAGGTCCTTCACCTCTTTGATTAGGTTTTTCTTCCTGATGCAAATGTAAGTGATATTATTTTAATTTTTCTTTCGGTGACTTCACTGTTACTATGCAGAGATGCTTCCAATTTCTGGGGATTAATTTTGGATCCTGCCACTTTACCAAATTTGTTTATTATTTCTATAGTCTTTTTTTCTTTATTTCTATAGTCTTTTGTGGAGTCTGTAGGATTTTCTATATATAGTATCATGTCATCTGCAAATAATGATAGTCTAACTTTTTCTTTACCAGTATGGATGCCTCTTTTTTCTTTTTCTTGTCTAATCACAGCAGCTAGGACTTCTCATACTATGTTGAATAAGGGTGGCAAGAGTGGACATCCTTGCCCTCTTCCTGACCTTAGTGGGATAGATCTCAGTTTTTCACCATTGAATATTATGTTAGCTGTGGCTTTTTCATATACAGCCTTTGCTATGTTGAGGTATGTTCCCTGTAACCCCATTTTATTGAGAACTTTTATCATGAAGAGTTATTGAATCTTAGCAATTGCTTTTTCTGCATCTATAGGGATGATCATATGATTTTTATCCTTTGTTTTGTTGATGTGATGTGTGACATTGATTTGTGAATTCATAATGCTATATTTTGAATGCCACCTCTTACCTTTAGTACTGGTTTCAAATACATCCAGTTCCCTTCTTTACATTCACTCCATCCACCTCCAATCTCTAACTATACCCTTCTATCTCCATATATCAATATAGTTCTATATTAGTATAGTCTATCAGATTCTCTCATGTGAACATTGCACATTTTTCTTATTGTTTCCAATTTCTTATACAATCAATCCACCTTCTATATCAATGTAGTCTATCTTCTATATCAATGTAGTCTATCAGATTCTCTCATGTGAACATTGCACATTTTTCTTATTGTTTCCAATTTCTTACACAATCAATCCACCTTTTAAAATATCTGAAAATTAATTGGCCATGCCAGTGAGTGCCCTTACCTATGATCCAAACTCCTTAAGCTAGCAAATCTAGTCTTAGTGATATGGTTCCTGCCCATCTCTTCAGGCTCTCCTTCTTTCACTCATATAGAACTCACTGCCACTTATAACACAGCTGTAACAAATCACCTTTACAGAGCCAAAGAACGAATACACACCCACCCACACCCACACTCACACACTACCAACAGCAGAGTTAATAATCCCAGGAGATGGGTAATAGGGTTGTCATTTTTTCTTTTTCTTCTATTTTAATTAACAAATGTGATTTTTCTTCCTTTAAATAACGAACAGAAATGATATATTTCAAAATACATGAAGATGACTTTGTGCATGTGAATTTTGTCATAATTGTCCTTAGAGTTATAATTTTCTCCTTCTAAGATTTGGGGGGCGTAATGCTATGATTAGGTAGGTATTCTTTATTACCTCTAAGAATATGCTTTTCCACTCCCAGTTTCTTCCTCAAGAGATAATCCTTTCTCAGGGACATGGCATTATCCATAAGACACAACTACTATCTCAGAGTAAAACGAAAATCATATCCTTGTATAACAGGACATGCATGCCTATAATAATGTGTATTTAGAGGCTTTGGGAGAACAGATAGTTGTTGTATTTCTTTTGAATTATTTGTTGGTATTTCTGGAAAGAGTTGGGTTTCACATTTGGCCTGCACAAAGTAATTTACTTTGCTTAAGAACAATTATCCCAAAATACATGAAACATCCTTGTGTATTTTATAATTTTTACGGACACTCAGAAGAGTGGCAGAATTTTAATCACTTTCTTCAGCATATTCTTCTGGGGTAAAGGAACTCTAAGCAATTTCAAGTTAACAACTTCCAGACCACAAAGCATTCCCTAAATGTATAGTTTCTGTCTTGCAGATTTGGATAACCGAAGAAAAATAACACAAACAAGTTTAGATGTGTTTATTCGGCCCATTAGTGATACGTATCACCTTTATAGAATGCTGCAGTTCCTTGTGGAAATTTTTGAATTACATACTCCTTAGACCACCTCTCTGTATTCTCTGGGAACTCTTAGCATTGGCCTATTGTATTACATGCTGCGTTAGGCTGCTTGGGAAGCTGCAAGTTGTATCCCTGAAAAGATTTGATGTTTGTCAGGGTAAGTACATTTTGGCGTTTCTATCATAAAGGGCTTTTCAAAGTGCATTATAATGACTTGTTTGCATGTGTAACTTTTCTCTTAACTATTGAGCTTTGTGTTTAGCAGAATGGCTGGCAAAGTAGAAGTTCCCAAATACCTGTTTATTGTGAAATAAAGTAAATTACCCTCAGAATTTAGACAGAAAATCACCCTCTGCAAGTTTACTAAATATCAATGGATGTGTACATAAACTGGGACTATAACTAAATAAAGCTCAAGGAAAAGATTGTCTTCATGCTTCTTCACCAAAACTGAGGTCTGAATGTTTCCAGCAGCGGTCCTTTCCCCCAGAGGTCCTGCTAAAGCTGCACTGTCCATTTAGATCAATACTAGCTTGCTATCAGAAGCCAAGGCTGAATCTGGCAGAGTAATTGCCTAGAGAAACCAGAAGCCAGTTGAGCCAAAAGTGTGCAAATTATCATGTTTGAGGACAAAAACAAAGTCAGACACCATCTCAGCTATCAAATACAAGGTTAAATATAGAAACTAATACAAGAAGGAAGTGAGCAGCCTCAAGCCATAAATGCACAGGGCAGGAAGTGAAATTGAAGAATTGAAGAAGGCACATAAAGATCCAAAACTTTATTTATGGTAAGGGTGAGTTTCTCAGAACATTCTCCTCCTGGATATTGGATCTGCTGTGCTCGGGTCAGTTGGCCTGAGTTAAATACTTAGACATCAGATGAGTATGAAGTGGGAGAGATGACCCTAACCATTCTACATAAGTTCTATCTTTAACCAAGCTTGTCGAAGCAGACTTTAAGACAAGGAGTGTTACCTGAAATAAAGAGGATGTTTAATAAGGGTAGGAAGGTCACATCATCAGGAAGACATCTAAGTAATAAATGTGCAATGAAAATGTTCTGTGGTGATGGTCAGATGGGTATATCTGTATATCTGTATATCTAAATCCATCTATCCACAATTAAAACCTGTGAATTTCATTTTATATCAAGTTTACTTCAATACAGTCTTACAAAATGAGACATATTTGTAGTTATAATAATCCTAATAAATTAGCATATGAAGTAGTATATATGTATATATGTATTAAAGGCAAGGGGAAAAAAGAACAATTAAAGAGAAAAGTATTTTAGTCTTACCTGGAGAAGTCCCCCTGACTCCACCCCAGACTGTAAGAAACACAAAGTCAGGAACTAGATGATTTCAGTGTATTTCTTTATCTCCAATGCCTAGAACAGAGTCTGATGCATAGCAGTCAGTCAGTGGGTATACAGAGTATTTAGTGACCGATCAGTGTTAGTCAGCCTGGTTTCTTAGGGATAATGGCATCTCTTTCTTTGGATCCTTGAAGATAAATTCTGTGCTTCCCCTATGTCAACAACATCAGATGAGTCCTACTGTTTGATATATTTTTTAAATTTAGATGCTTATATTATCATTGTCTTTGAAATGTAGCAGGTTTTGCTACATGCATTGGTTACACTTGACTCTAGGATCACTAAATCTTCCAACGAAGAGGAAAACATGCCATTGTGCCAGGATTTCTACAATACTTTCTGAGTGTCAAAAATTTCTCAGCTCTCACTCCTGCTATGTCATTAAACTTAGGGGTATTTAGTTGGTGCATGCAGAATGAATGTTTTGGGGAGTCAGTGATAGGCAGCTTTAGGCCTCCACGCATTTGGTGTTTGATTCTTTTTAACCCTCTAATTCATTTATTCAATCATTCATTCATTTTGCAAACATCCATTGAATACCTAGGTGCTAGAATAAACATGAGAGAAAACTTGCTGCCTTCATGGGACTTATATTGTAGTGGGCCAGTCCAATACTAACCAAACAAATAAACAACTATTTATAAAACAAACAAACAAAAACTAGAGGCACCTGGGTGGCTCAATTCGTTAAGTATCTGACTCTGATTTCTGCTTGGGTCATGATCTCAGGGTTTTAAGATTGAGCCCCTCATCAGGCTCTGTGCTGAGCAGGAGTCTGCTTGCGATTCTCTCCCTTGCTCTCTGCTCAAATAAATATTAAAAAAAAGTGATATGACATATTATATAACATGTAGTGTCATGTAGTGATGTATGTTATGATAAAAATTAAGGTAAAGGTGAATGAGAGGGCAGTTATTTTGAATAGGGAGGACTTGGGGTCTTTCTGCTGATGTGATATTTAAGCATAGACTAGAATGAAGTGAGGAAACAAGTGTAGATATCTGGAGTAGAGCTTTCAAGGCAGAATCTTGAGCCAGAGCAAAGCCTCTGCAACTAAATCACATTTCTTGTATTCAGAAACAGGCATCTTCCTGAAGCAGGTCTGACTACAACAGAATGAGACCGGGGAAGGCGAGAGCAGATGAGATCTGAATGGCAGCCAAGGGCTACCTGGAAAGTTCCTAAGAAATAGATCAGAACCCACAGCAAGAGCTAAATTAGGTCAAAAATCTATTTCAGCATGTCCTGATTAAATTCATTGAATAGATCTAGATCAGTGCTCCTCAAAATTTAATGTGTATATGAATTACCTGAAGATCTTATCACAATGTCAATTCTGAATAGATAAGTCGGTTGGGGCTGTGCATGAAATAAGCTTCCAAGCTCATGTTGCTAGTTCAGTCTCAGATTCAAGGCTCTAGAGTCTAGGTCACCATCAGGTTCAAGTCCAAACTCCTTTATGTGACATTTACAGCCTTGTCCCTAATTATGTCGTCAGCTTCCTTTCTTACCACCACTCTCCCCACCTCCAATACCCCCTTACTTTATAAGCTCAAGATATACTCTTCATCTGCTGAGCACACTGGAAACTCTCTCATCCCTTGGTCTTTATCAGTCAATATCTCTCCTTTTAGAGCACACGTTGCCGTTTCCCCAACCCCTCTTCACCGAGCTCTCACTCATTGATCAGTTCCTAGTTAGTTCTTACTTGCCCTTGGCCTTTTTGATCCCCAAGGTATGGATTAACTGCCTTCCCAAGTGTTACCAAAGCAATCTATCCCCCACCCCCCATAACACTCACTTCACTGCCTGATTGATGGGATGTGTCTTATTTAGCTGGGTCCAGGGAGGAGAGGAAGGGTGTCTGTTCTTACTGTTGTAGTCCTTTGAGCACAGCACAATGCCTATAATAAAACTTCCCAATAAACACTTGATAAGTATATGTATGACTGAAGAAATCCATCAAGCCATAAGGCACATTAGGATATCAAACTACAGAAAAGGAATGTTCAGTTAAAACATACTGGGGTGGGGGAGGAGTCAAGATGGCGGAGAAGTAGCAGGCTGAGACTACTTCAGGCAGCAGGAGATCAGCTAGATAGCTTATCTAAAGATTGCAAACACCTACAAATCCAACGGGAGATCGAAGAGAAGAAGAACAGCAATTCTAGAAACAGAAAATCAACCACTTTCTGAAAGGTAGGACTGGCGGAGAAGTGAATCCAAAGCAATGGGAAGATAGACCGCGGGGGGAGGGGCCGGCTCCTGGCAAGCGGCGCAGCAACGGAGCACAAAATCAGGACTTTTAAAAGTCTGTTCCGCTGAGGGACACCACTCCAGAGGCTTAACTGGGGTGAAGCCCACGCGAGGTCAATGTGGCCTCAGGTCCCGCAAGGTCACAGAAGGATCGGGGGTGTCTCTGAGTGTCGCAGAGCTTGCAGGTATTAGAACGGGGAAGCCGGTTACAGAGACGGAGCCGAGGAGTGAGCTCACAGCGCGGGGTTACCTTGAACTGGTCACAGGCTTGGTCACCTCGGAGCGCGGCCGGAGACCAGGGTGACAGGAGTAATTGGGCGCTGTTCTCTGAGGGCGCACTGAGGAGTGGGGCCCCGAGCTCTCAGCTCCTCCGGGCCTGAGACTGGGAGGCCGCCATCTTCATTCCTGTCCTCCGGAACTCTACGGAAAGCGCTCAGGGAACAAAAGCTCCCGAAAGCAAACCCAAGCGGATTACTCAGCCCGGCCCCTGGTAAGGGCAGTGCAACTCCGACTGGGGCAAAGACACTTGAGAATCACTACAACAGGCCCCTCCCCCAGAAGATCAACAAGAAATCCATCCAGGACCAAGTTCACCTACCAAGGACTGCAGTTTCAAAACCAAGGAGTGCAGTTTCAATACCAAGGAGAGCAGCGGAATTCCAGAGGAGGAGAAAGCAAAGCGGGAAACTCATGGCTTTCTCCCCATGATTCTTTAGCCTTGCAGTCAATTTAATTTTTTTTCTTTTTCAATTTCTTTTCTCTTCTTCTGCTAAATTTTTTTTAACTTTTACCCTTTTCTTTTTAAGGTTTTTTAACTAGTTTATCTAATATATATATATTTTTTCCTTTTTATATTTTTTCTTGATTCATTTTCTTCTTTTAATTGTTTCATTTTTTTTTCTTTCTGAACCTCTTTTTATCCCCTTTCTCCCCCTTCACGATTTGGGATCTCTTCTGATTTGGTTAAAGCATATTTTCCTGGGGTTGTTGCCACACTTTTAGTATTTTACTTGCTCCTTCATATACTCTTATCTGGACAAAATGACAAGGCAAAAAAATTCACCACAAAAAAAAGAACAAGAGGCAGTACCAAAGGCTAGAGACCTAATCAATACAGACATTGGTAATATGTCAGATCTAGAGTTCAGAATGACGATTCTCAAGGTTCTAGCTGGGCTCCAAAAAGGCATGGAAGATATTAGAGAAACCCTCTCGGGAGATATAAAAGCCCTTTCTGGAGAAATAAAAGAACTAAAATCTAACCAAGTTGAAATCTAAAAAGCTATTAATGAGGTACAATAAAAAATGGAGGCTCTCACTGCTAGGATAAATGAGGCAGAAGAAAGAATTAGCGATCTAGAAGACCAAATGACAGAGAATAAAGAAGCTGAGCAAAAGAGGGACAAACAGCTACTGGACCACAAGGGGAGAATTCGAGAGATAAGTGACACCATAAGATGAAACAACATTTGAATAATTGGGATTCCAGAAGAAGAAGAAAGAGAGAGGGAGCAGAAGGTATATTGGAGAGAATTACTGGAGAGAATT
Source organism: Pteronura brasiliensis (assembly GCA_004024605.1). NCBI lineage: Eukaryota > Metazoa > Chordata > Mammalia > Carnivora > Mustelidae > Pteronura > Pteronura brasiliensis. The sequence continues at coordinate 139,970 of PJEN01004640.1, forward strand.
TCCCCAATATGGCAAAGGGAACAAGCATCAAAATCCAGGAGGTTCAAAGAACCCCCCTCAAAATCAATAAGAATAGGTCCACACCCCGTCACCGATTAGTAAAATTTACAAGTCTTAGTGAGAAAGAGAAAATCCTGAAAGCAGCCCGGGAAAAGAAGTCTGTAACATACAATGCTAAAAATATTAGATTGGCAGCAGACTTATCCACAGAGACCTGGCAGGCCAGAAAGAGCTGGCATGATATATTCAGAGCACTAAACGAGAAAAACATGCAGCCAAGAATACTATATCCAGCTAGGCTATCATTGAAAATAGAAGGAGAGATTATAAGCTTCCAGGACAAACAAAAACTGAAAGAATTTGCAAACACCAAACCAGCTCTACAGGAAATATTGAAAGGGGTCCTCTAAGCAAAGAGAGACCCTAAAAGTAGTAGGTCAGAAAGGAACAGAGACAATATACAATAACAGTCACCTTACAGGCAATACAATGGCACTAAATTCATATCTCTCAATAGTTACCCTGAATCTAAATGGGCTAAATGCCCCAATCAAAAGACACAGGGTATCAGAATGGATAAAAAAATAGAACCCATCTATATGTTGCCTACAAGAAACTCATTTTAAACCCGAAGACACCTCCAGATTTAAAGTGAGGGGGTGGAAAAGAATTTACCATGCTAATGGACATCAGAAGAAAGCAGGAGTGGCAATCCTTATATCAGACCAACTAGATTTTAAGCCAAAGACTATAATAAGAGATGAGGAAGGACACTATATCATACTCA
>PJEN01004641.1:0-125464 GCA_004024605.1 Pteronura brasiliensis
GTCTTTTTTTCATTGTATGTTTTTTCCTGTTTTGTTGAAGATTAATTGACTACAGAGTTGAGGGTCCGTTTCTGAGCTCTCTATTCTGTTCTATTGATGTATGGGTCTGTTTTTGTGCCAGTACCATGCTGTCTTGGTGATCATAGCTTTGTAAGATAGCTTGAAATCAGGCAGCAGAATGGAGAAGATTTTGCAAATGATGCTACAGAGGAAGGGCTAGTATTCAAGATCTATAAAGAACTCCTCAAACTCAACATCAAAAAAAAAAAAATCAAGTAAAAAAATGGGCAGAAGACATGAACAGACACTTCTCCAAAGAACACATACAAAATAAGGAATAGCATGGAGAACATTAGGAGAAGGAAGGGAAAAATGAAAGGGGGCAGAAACCAGAGTGGGAGACAAACCATGAAAGACTATGGACTTTGGGAATCAAACTGAGGATTTTGGTGGGGGGGGTAGATGGGTGAACCTGGTGGTAGGTATTAAGGAGGGCACGTATTGCATGGAGCACTAGGTATTATATGCAAACAATGAATCATGGAACACTTCATCAAAAACTAATGATGTACTGTATGGTGGCTAACATAATTTTTTAAAAATATAAAGTTTAAAATTATAAAAAAAGTAAATTATAAAGTTAAAGAATTTATAAAGTTAAAAAAAAACCACTTAATTGAACAAATAAAATTTTGCTTGTAGGCAGAAGAGTTAGCAGCATCTGGTGGGAGTCTAGCCATTTCCTTCCTTTCTCTCTCTCTCTCTCTCTTTCTTTCCTTCCTTCTTTCTTTCTTTCTTCCTTCCTTCCTTCCTTCCTTCCTTCCTTCCTTCCTTCCTTTCTTTCTTTCAAGGCTCCATCCTAGGACCCTGAGATATGACCTGAGCTGAAGGCAGATGCTTAACCCCCTGAGCCACCCAAGTGCCCCAGCCATTTTTCCATAAAGGATATTCTCAGCATGTTGCTCATTGCAAAAACGATGCGTGTGTTACATCTTCCCTGAAACTGGGTTATTAGCAGGCAACATTTTTATGTCAGAAAGGCAGGATGGGATTTGTTCTTATCTGGCTAACCCAGCTTTCACCTTTAGGGAGGGCAGGAGAACCTGATTCCATGTCACTTGGTAGGGTCTGTGCAGTCCTCAGCATCTGGTTATTGTGAAAGATGAGGATGATGACCCCCTTTCTGGGGGGCACCTGAAATTATCAGTGGACACGGTCAGGAAGAGTCGTTGAGAGAGTTACCTTGTAACAGTGTGTATGTACATGTGAAAGTATGATCGTGATTTCATCCATTAAGAAAGCAAATTTAATGGGGCTCCTGGGTGGCTCAGTGGGTTAAAGCCTCTGCCTTTGGCTCAGGTCATGCTCCTGGGATTGAGCCCCACATTGGGCTCTCTGCTCCGTGGGGAGCCTGCTTCCTCCTCTCTCTCTCTGCCTGCCTCTCTGCCTACTTGTGATCTCTGTCAAATAAATAAATAAAATCTTAAAAAAAAAAAAAAAGGAAAGCAAACTTGAGAGTCTAAGGAGTTTAGCAAAGGTCTCCACCATCTGTGGTAAGCAGAAGACTGTTTATCATCTAACTCTACCTCCTATTGGAGGCAACACCCTGTTCCGTAGGCACAATCTAGCGTCTCAAAAAAATGCCCATGTTGACAAGGGAGACATCCTATCAGGTTTTCTTGGAAGATGTGGATCTTCACCAGGACACCATACCCAACATGATCATGATTGTTTACATACACTCAAATTCCTATTCAAGTGTCCATTAGGGTTTATATCTTAAGATACATGCATTTCTTTCAAGGAGAGTAGCCAAGTGCCAAATCATACCTATGTAGGTAAAATCAAGGTTTTCCAACTCATTCCCACAAGCACTCGATCTGAGGACAGGCTTGATTTCCAATTATTGTCATTAACAGGATCATTTCTGATGAATACAACTCAGAAAAACATGCCACCGGTCTGGCCAACATCTTGTATCTTATCTTCTAATGGTTTCGCGTTTGGATTTCAAGATGGCTGCTTATGATAGTGGTGTTGCATGACTAACGATGATTCATTAAATAGCACTAATCACCACTTGAAACCTGACAGATAATGACTCTTAGTTGTACTTATTAACGTAAAGTGCAACCAGCGAATACCAAATATATCAAGATGTGCAAATCATATGGAAACAAATTACTAGCAGGGAATGCAAGTGTACATGAATGAAAAAACCTTTTATGGTATGATAACTAAGGGCCCTGAGCAACTCCCAAGAAACTCACCTCATAACACAAAGAAAGATGGGGTGCATAATTAGGGCCCCAGAATCCGGAAGGAGAAGAACCATTGAATGGACACACCGATGAGACGTGAAACCAGTTGATTCATGGAGCTGTCATGGGAACCTGTATTTGGAAACACTTTTATACCTTATATTTTATTGTTCAGGATGAAAACTTGGTACACCCTTCGTGGTGCTCATTGGGAGAATGGGCTCAGAACTTCTCATTTTTTGGTGTTTTTATGCAATTCCCATGCAAAGTTCCCTGGAAACAAAAATGACCTGGGGATCCTCTCTATGTTGGGTCTGATGGTCCAGGATCTGATATCTAGAGTTGATGGAACCTGGAATAAGACATTCCATTAAAAAAAAAATACACAAAACTATGTTTTGGAGGAAGAGGGCTTTATAATGAGAACCAGGAGCTTTTCTTTGTCTGTAGGATGACAATTCCTTGGTCCTTCTACACCAAGATTCTTTCTTCCTGTGGGAGAGTGGCTATCTCTGTCTCTCTGTGCTTCACAGTGGCAACCCATTCAGGGCATGGTGTTGACAAATAGTATGTCCATGAGCCCCTAGATTATTTCCCATAGTTGGTCTTGTTGAGCAGAATGGAGAAATAATCCTGGGGGTTGGGGAGAGATTGTATTTTCTCTCCTTTAGTTGGGTGTACAGATCACCCCGGGGCAATGCTAGAGTTCATTAAGTCATCAGAACCCAGTGTTCCTTCATAGAAGAACAGCTTGATGAATCATTGGTGGCAGTCAGAGATAGGAATACTCTGTAATTACAGGGAAGGTGCCAAAGGATTTGCTGACTATGACATTTCGCCTTGGGTTTGTGTTAGGAGATGCAAATCAGGTAGGCGAACTGGTTGCCACATTTGAATCTCGCAAACCTGAACCATCTGGGTGAGCAGAGTGTTGACCAGCCTCCACATCGCAGAGAGAGGTGGTACCAGCAGGGTGACATTTGGCTGATGAGTCCAGGTGGCTGTGGAGCAGAAGCAAGAGGTGTTCCAGACAGCCTTCTGGTTTTGTCTTGGACGAAAGGTAGATCAAAGCACAGCAGACAGGTGAGTCGAGGAAGCCTTATGAGGATGGACGTTCTTGACTCTTCTTGCTTCTTGTTTACTTTCTGCTGTCATGGGCAGAGTTGGGATTTTGGAAGCCCCTCTGGCTGCCTATTTTCTAGAACCCAATGGGTCAGCATAGGCATTGAGAGGTTGATTCCAAACCAGTGTTTGTCTGAATAAGCTTCTCTCCTTTCTCCTTCCTTAGCCAATAGCTCTTCCTCTGTGGTCTCTATCATCTTGCTTTCAACAAACAGATCGATGAAGGAAAGGGTCCGTGTTATGTTCCCAATATTATTTTAAGTACATATATGAGTGATAGCTTACAGGTAAAAGATGAGTGTGTGTTTTCTTTCACTGCAGTGGATTTTGCTATAGTATCATGAGCTGATCATAGCTCCCCCTTGATGTATGATGATGAACTATCCTAAAATCACTGTATGGTGTTGTGGTATTTGTGTTAATCCAAAACCAAAGTAGTGGATACATTCAAGTAACTACTTTTTTTTTCTTTTTTTTTTTTTTTAAAGATTTTATTTATTTATTGGACAGAGAACGCAAGTAGGCAGAGAGGCAGGCAGAGAGAGAGAGAGAGAGAGAGAGAGAGAGAAGCAGGCTCTGCACCGAGCAGAGAGCCCGATGCGGGGCTCGATACCAGGACCCTGGGATCATGACCCAAGCCGAAGGCAGGGGCTTTAACCCACTGAGCCACCCAGGCGCCCCCAAGTAACTACCTTTTTTTCGGACGACCCAGATTTATCCCATGTAGACGTTCTGAGTATAAGCCTTCAGGTTCAGCAGCTCCTCAAGACTGTATGGTCATCCAGATGTGTTTTAAGGTAGGTTTAGGGACAGAGCCACTTAACTCAAGAGGCAGAGAGAGGTAGGGGGACCCAGACTGGGCATAGTAAGAGCTCCTTAAAAACAAAGTAAGAGCAGCAGAGACGTTGATGATGGGAGGTTCATGTCTTGACAGATTCTGAAAAAAAGAGTTTTAAATGTCAGAAGTGGAAATTTGGCTTTGTCATCTCTTGTCACCATGGGGACAAGTGGCATGAACAAGAAGATAATACCTGTCTGTGTTGTTTTCCAGCACGTTTTATCTCTGACCAAGGAAAAAAGGCAGGCTTCCAGCGGTGTGTGATGAAACTCAGGTGAGAGAAGCAGTGAGCTATTTTGCAAATGCAGTGGACACTCTAGGGACACCTGGGAATTCAGCTTTATAAATAACAGGGATTCAACGTTATGCTTTCTAGCCATGGTTGGTTGTCGATCCACACTGACATTCTGGATTCGGTTAAGTCTATGATCAAAATAGGAGATACGTTGGCAACTGATACAAATGTAAACTGCAGATTTCTGACATAGTCATGTTATTTTCAGATGCTACAGGTAATTTAGTAGCATTGCATGGTGACGGGTGGTAGGTCCGTTTGTGGCGATCACAGTATAACACAGAGTCTTGTCCAATCCCTGTGCTGTGCCCAGTATGTAACACTGCATGCCCGCTACACTTTAATGGCAAAAATAAAAATAAGTGAAATATTGTCAAAATAGGATGTGAGAAAGGCAGTTCAACCCATGTTGGGTAGATGAAAACACACGTGTAATTATCATGATTTGGCAACGGGAAAAGTCCTGGGCATATGGGTCCCGCCTTTGAGAAGTTCATAGTCTTGGGGGGATAGGTGTGGGTAAAAGCAAAGAGTTGCTACTTATGTGGCCAACGTTGTTTTCTGAGCATTTACAACAGGTTCTGAAAGCAGACGAGGGTCAGGGACCATTTCTCTTCTTTCCAGAGGACATATTTGAGGTGGGTTTTGAAATATGGATAAAGACAACATGGAAATATTAGCAGCTAATAGTTCAAGTATCCGATATTCATTATCCGATAATAGAGTAGGGATCCAGTGGGAAGGGAATTACCTATTTCCTCGAGACAATGGTACTCGGGTTGGGACTGACCAGCGTCCTGAAGGGGACTAGACTGATCTCCAGATTCCAGGCTGCTCTTTTTCCAGAATTCAGTTCTTTGCCAACGTTTCCCCTTCTCCTTTACCCTGGGGTTGCTTTTTCTTTGTTTTGTTTCCTACTTGTTGCTGTTGGTGTTTGCTGTTCCAACCAAACGTCCCCTCGGCAAACTTCTGCAGCTGTCCAGGTTTGAGCTCCATCTGGTGTGAAGGAAAGCCAGCAGGCTCCTTCTTCCAAGGATATGAACTCAGGAGTCTCATTGCTTCTGGCCTAAGAAATGCTTTGTCTCTGAGTAAACGACTTCAGACTTCACCTCCTGAAAAAGCATTTAGTGCATGTGAGTGGGAAACCCAGGAGAGGGTCATTTTGAGCCTCGTGGACCCCATTCGACAGCAGCAGCCAGTGCTTGGGGAGAGAAGTTCGAGAGGCTCTCCTGTTCCTCAGGGAGATGTGCTTGGTTGTTTTTCAGGAGAATGGGACATTGCAAAGGGACGTACCTCCGAACATCATTGTATAAAATCCATGCTTGTTTTTCAGGAGGCTCTTCATCGCTCTGTCTTGGATATGTGTACTCTTAAATCCATGCCGGTCTCAAGAGGTACATGATGATAAGCCTAATGTAGTCCTGATTATGGTGGATGACCTTGGGATTGGGGACCTGGGCTGCTTTGGCAATGACACCATGAGGTAAGGTTTTGGGCTGAGTTGCGTTACTTCATCTGTTGTCTGGGCTTGGGGGGGGTTGAAGAACTTTTATGACGATATCATGTGGAAAACCAAACTCATGGGTGGGAAATTGTCTTTACAAGGAGCAAATCATGCTAAAATCAGGCCTCTTTGGATTTGAATCTTGGGTCTGCACTTATCGCTGGTGAAATCTCGAGGGAGTTACTTAACCTCTGTGTCTTGGTTTTCTTTCTTGTTGGTTGAGCGCACAGGTGGGTAGAATACAGGTGTGAGTTCATATGTGCAGAGCATTTGGAGTCGATACCTGACACATAGTGAGCCCTCTGTGATATGCAGTATTATGACACAAGTGACGGTTTTTAAAAAGATTTACTTATTTTAGAAAGGGAGAGACGGGGTGCAGGGACAGAGAGAGAATCTCGAGCAGACTTTCCACTGAGCATGGAGCCCAACGGGAGCTCGATCCCACGCCCCTGAGATCATGACCTGAGCCAAAACCAAGAGTCTCATGCTCAACCGAACGAGCCCGCCAGATGACCCCGATGAGTGATGATTTTTACGTATACTTTTACTCGATGGAACTGGTCGTTTTATGGTTCCTAATTTTCGAAGCCTTTTAAGGTGATATCCTTCCATTTTAAGAGTGGGTCCTCTGAAAGAATCGAAAAACATAGTGCAAACAGAGTCAGAGCTCTGTGGTAGGTGACAAAAGCCATTGACGTGCGTTACTGTCACACTCGACGTGTGAACCCTATACTTTAACAATTCTATTTTGTTCGATCACTTCTGTCATGACGAAAGCTAGGTCCCAGCACACTTTATCTGCATCCAGCCAAGCGATTGTGCTGTAGAAGTCTATCTGATGGTTTCCAACCCCCAGGCGTCTTTACAGGGAATGACAAGGCAGGGGTTGTGAACTTGGTCTAGAGCAAGGACATCTCTCTACAGAACACGTGCATCGAACTTTTCCTTGTGTCTGTAAGTAGCTAGGCATAACTAAAGTCTGTAAGTGATTATTAGCCTTAGTGAATTTGTCCACAGACAGGTAAGTTTTTTAATATATATTTTAGAAGCCAGGGCCATATATTCGTTAGACACCATATTGCAGAAGCAAATTATATCAACCTTCCAAGAGACAGCCACAGTCTAAAACCTCAGCTGTATTTTTTCCATGACATGAGGAGAAAAAGGAAATAGGGCTCTGTGTGCGGTTACCTATTCTGCTGTTCCGAGCTCCGGGAATCGTCGTAAACAGTAGTGTTGGTTTCTGCCTCCGTCTATCTCTTCCCTCCTCTTCCTCTCTGCAATCCCTTTCTGTCTCTTTCCAGGACACCAAACATCGACCGCCTAGCCAAGGAAGGCGTGCAGCTGAATCACCACATCTCTGCAGCCCCCATGTGCACCCCAAGCCGGGCCGCCTTCCTCACGGGAAGATACCCCATCCGATCAGGTGCATAGATGGACATGCCTCTTTTATGGTCTGTGGGCACATTAGGATTGAAGGAAATGAAAATGTGGCTGGTCCATTTTTTAAAAATTGCCCCCCAAAATGTGCGTGTGCGCACACACACACACACACACAGGTCCTTGCATTCACAGCTGCAGATGTCTGCATGGAAACCACTGTTCCCCTCGTTGGCCCAAGCTATCCCTGCAGATGTCTATGTCCATTCACCTCGCCCTGATGGTTTATCCTGAGTGTTCCGTGATCAGGAGTAGGCAGGACTTTCCCTCCCAGGGCAAGAATAACAAGCTGTCTTGGAAGGAAGTAATTAATAGGATGCATCTGTACTAATTGGGGGTGTCAAGACAAGGACCTGCCAGAAGGTCTCCAACAGTTATCACACACCATAGGATTATATGGTTTTAATATGTTTTGTTTATTCATCTCTTGATTGACCAACCATTGGATTGTTTCCGGCTTTAGGCTCTTATGAATAGCTCTGCTGTGTACCTGCCTGTACACGTTTTTGACTCAACGCGCATTTTTGGTTCTTTCGGATACAATACAATACGATACAATACAATGCAATACAATACAATACAATACTGGAATGAGTGGGCCATGTGGTCATATTTTCAAAGATGGTCAAACCGGCCATGATTTATGGACATATATTCTATAGTTTAAGAGGAAGCAGAGCATACAATTCCTAGGTGAATGATGTCCAGTTCTTACATCCAATTCTTAGTCAAGCTTGAGAAGCCCCTTGTTGAGCTTGTTTCACGTTGTCACATAACCTTTTGCATCCCATGAGGTTGACAATATTTTGGTTAGCTTGTGCTAAGATGAATCAGGCCCAGGTGTTTTTGTTTTTTTTTTTTTCCCCTTATGGTAAACTTATAGGTGATTTGACTCTTCTTTTTTTCTTCTGTGCAACTCACTTTATGCAAAACTAGCTTTCCTAACATTACAAAGGAGATGGTTTCATGCAGAGGACATGGTTACCAAATCCAACTTGGAAGACTTTTTCTCTTGCCTTCTTGTATATGTTATTTAAGCAATGGGAACTCCCTCTCTGAAAGTCTCCTATTGAATTGCCTCTCTTGGTTTTATATGGAATTTCTCTTTCTTTTCACACCCTCTGTCCTGTCTTATTCAATTTCCTCTACACTCCTGGATATTGCTTCAAGGTTGGGCCACCATTTTGGAAGGAAGCCAGGATAGGTCGGTTTACGGAGTTCTTCAGGCTGGATTGCTCCAACATTTTCAATACAACCAGAAATCTTCGGTTACTAGCAGTGGGACTGGGAAAAGTCCCTCTGTTTTTGCTTTTGTCCAGAGAACAGCTGGTAGCTATTCTGGCCTTCTTCAGTTAATGGATCCTTCAGAAACTGGTTTGCATTCTTCTGCTTCTTTTCTGTAAAATGTAGATCTTGGACTTGTTTGACATGTCCCCATCTACCTGTCACCTAGATTTGTCACTAGTGATGTTCATGAGTGAGCAGTTTTCTTATTGTTCTATTTTTGGTAAGGAATGGAGAGGTTCAAAAACTAGGTGCCCGGTCTTCCCAGAGGCCCCAATGTCAGGTTTTTGTCAGACATTTGGCTTATCTACCTTTTGTACAAATACAACTAAAATCTATTGTCAGAAGAAAGAACCCACTGTAGAAACAGTAGGCTTTGAAGTTTTCACAAGGTTTCATTTTTTGGCTCCTCTTCCAATACAGTGATTTCCTCACCAAGGGCAGCTTGTGTTCAATGTTCAATCACCAGTGTCTATTGAAAAGATATCTTGTGTCATGTGCAGACTGTTATTTGAGTAATGTGTTTGTGCATGTCTGATAATGTTGTGTGTGCATGCAAATGTGTGAAGAGGTCTGTAGTGGAGGCCAGTGTGCGTTCTGTCTGGGAAACACAATTTTCCTCCCCTGTGTGATGATTTTCTGTTCCTCACGTGTTACATCTGCACCTTCCAGCTCCTGAACCCTCCATAGCTCACTTCCTCTTCATGGTGGATGGATCTTAAAAATGTATCTTAAAAAAAAATGTCTTTTGAAAAATGTCTACACCCTGCATCTGTCACCCAACTCAAGATAAGGAACATTTCAGTTGCCTCAGCAAGTTTCCTTTGACCCCTTCCAGGATGTCCCCATGGGTTAGTTCCTTCTTTCACCACTACCACAGCTCAAGAGAGTCAATGAAGAGGAAAAAACCGTGCTGCTCCCTTTGGCAATGATTAAGTCTGCATTTAGTCTCCTGATTGCATTGCAGGGGGATAGTAACGAACGGTTTCATAGTTAATTGTATTGCACATTGACAGAATCATTGATTTACAGGCAGAAGGGATGTCTGAGAGTAACCCATTTCCCTAATTTCTCCCTAAGAGAAGAACAATTTCTCCCTAAGTAGATGTTGATGGGCATTTACTCACTGTATATGTGTGTTCTGTTGTTTTGTGTTTGTTTTGTTTTGTTTTGCTTTCCCATCCCACTTAGGAATGGTCTCTAACACACAGAACCGTGTCATCATCACACTTGGAGCCCCTGCCGGACTCCCTCGTAACGAGACGACGTTTGCAGCCTTACTGAAGAAGCAAGGGTATAGCACGGCAATAATAGGTAAGAAGTGGCCTAAGGCGTGACTTATTTATTATAAAAAATAATATGTGTTGTTCTATCCTTTTTTCAAGATTTATTTATTTATTTGAGAGAGCACGAGTGGGAGGGGCACAGAGAAAGGGAGAGGTAATCCAAAGTGGGCTACGCTGAGCGCAGAACCTGATGTGGGCTCGTTCTCACAACCCTGAGATCATAACCTGAGCAGAAATGAAGAGTCTGATGTTTAACCGACTTCATCGTCCCTGCACCCCTGTGTTCTCTGCTTGACATGGTTTCCTTGGAAACCCTTTATTTCAAAATAAACATGCATCTTGGCTATGGCAGGAAGATCCTCTGAGTGATGTAGGCTCTACAGCTGCCATTTCATTGGTTACCTCTGACCTTTCTCTTTCTAACATTAATCTGTTTAATATATTATATGGTCTTTTTCAAGTAAACGTGTCCCCCGAGTCCTACAGAACCCTCTTTCATTGTTGTATTTTGTTCACCTGGGACCCTCTATCATAATGACCCTCTCCACTGAACACACACACACACACACACTCACTCCTTCCTAAATGGCGCATGCTTATCCTTTTCATACACACTTCAGGCACCACAGAAGATCCCTTCCCACCTGAACACCAGGCCTTGCCAGATGGCCACCCCGTGTTTTTCTACACAGACCCCTACTATTCTATGGTGGTCTTGCTCTATTATCCTCTGCAAACTCTGAAATCCTTCATCTCATTTACCATGCATGATTTTAAGAAATGTGATGAGCTCTCTTAAGAGCACACAAATAGCTTGATGCATTATTAACTTCTTATGGGGTCAACTTTGGACTGCATCTAAATGTCTACACCCTATAGCCATCATCCAAATAGAATAAAATGTATCTTAAAAAAATGTCTTTTGAAAAATGTCTACCCCCTGTATTTGTCACCTAATTTAAGATAAGGAGCATTTTGGTTGCCTCAGAAAGTTTCCATTGACCCCTTCCAGTATGTCCCCATGGGTTAGCTCCTTTTTTCACCACTTCCACAGCTCAGGAGAGTCAATGAAGAGGAAAAAACTGTGCTGCTCCCTTGGGCAATGATTAAGTCTGCATTTAGTTTCCCGATTGCATTGCAGGGGGATTGTAATAATCAGGATTCTTAGTTAATTGCATTGCACATTGACAGAATCATTGATAACTTACAGGCAGAAGGGACGTCTGAGAATAACCCAGTTCCCTAATTTCAAAGATGAGGAAATTGCTTCTTCCCAACACTGAGAGACACATGAGACATTTGAATGCAAATGTTGCACAATAAGATCAAATTTGTCAGCCTCTCTGTGCTTGTGTATTTTCTCAAGATAAGTTATCTGGACCACCTAATTATTTCATTAAAATGGAACCATGGATATGGTACAGGTGTCTTTTTTCTCACTGCCAAAGATGATAGATATCAACCAATGGTGACTCATTGGAACCTAAACTTACTGTCCCGATTTGAGAGCCTGGGTTTCAACTGGCATGAAAATAAGATGCCGTTTGAAATCAAGCTTTGTAACCAATTTGACATTGACAATCTTAGTGGAGGTGTAGGATGGAAAAAACCTGGGTCATAGCCTTGCCTCTCTTCTGTTTACCTCCTCAGTTGCTCAGAGATGTGAGTACGTGGATCCTTCATGTAGTCCTAACTCCACACAGGGAACTATTAATGTCTTAGTGGACACACGTGATCTTTGTCTCTTAGAGTCCACATGCCGACAGGATGCCCATGCCCATGGGTCTTTTTGTTACTGTTCAAGGTGTAGCAAATTTTATCAAATAAAGTTTAGTGAACTTTAGTGGGAGACCTAAGATTTCCATCCACTGAGCTATCCAACCATCCTTCATCCATGCTTGGTCCATCCTCCATCATTCATCTATCTCTAACTTCTATCTATCTATCATCTATCTATCTATCTATCAGCTATCACTGTCTTTATCTATTATCTATATAGCCATCTATCCATCCATGCACACATCCTCCCATTCATCTATCTATCAGCTATCTGTCTGTCTATCCACCTATGTATACATATATACATGCCCCATCTATGTTCCATCGTTTATTTGTATCTATCTATCTATCTATCTATCATCTGTCTATCTACCTACCTATGTACCTATCTACCTACCTATCTATCCACCATCCCTGTCGTCCATCCATCTATGCCATATATACCTCATTATCTAATATCATGTACCAACCTACCTACTCACCTATCTATCCACACCTGTAATCTGCCCTGATCTGTCATGCATTTATCTTAGTTGCTATGATTTATTCCTTTGTGAATGAGAAGCTGCCCAGTTTACATCGTTGCTACAAACTCACAGCTGTATTTTTCGTCCCTTTATCTTCCATCCTTTCTGGTCACTCACAATCCGATCTCAATACATATTTCTGTGAGCTAAAGAAGAGCAAAAGATGGGTCGGGTGCTGACCTCGGATTTTTGGGCAGAAGGAAACTATTTGCTGTTCTATTTTTGTGCGCAAGTCGCTTGTTCTGAACGAAGAGTGCTCACGTGATCTTCATGGTGTGCCGGCGTACTATGCTTAATTTGTCTGTTTGTCATTTCAGGCAAATGGCATCAAGGCTTAAACTGCCAGTCCCGACATGACCAGTGTCATCATCCAAATCATTATGGCTTTGATTACTTCTATGGCATGGCATTCACTCTCACTGACCCCTGCTGGCCAGATCCCTCTCGTGACACAGAATTAGCCATCGAAAGCAAAATCTGGTTTTGTGTGCAGCTGGTTGGCATTGGTGCACTCACTCTTATCTTGGCGAAACTGTGTCACTTGATCTCTTTTCCCTGGTTCTTCATCCTCTCTATGATTCTTTTTATTTTTCTGCTGGGCTACTTTTGGTTCTCCAGTTACACGTCTCCTCTGTACTGGGATTGCCTCCTCCTGCGACAGCACGACATCACCGAGCAGCCCATGAAGGCAGAGAGAGCTGGTTCCATCATGGTGAAGGAGGCAATTTCATTTATGGAAAGGTAAAAGTAATTTACAATTGACAAAAGAAAAAAAAATCCATGCATCTTAATGGATTTAAGACAGAGTATTTTCAAGAGAGGAGTGTTTTAAAAACATAACACAATGAACACTTTTTCAAAAATGAGAGAGGAGGATTTGAACAATGTTGAATTAAGAAAGGGACTACTAGTAGCTAGGGCTAGACAGTACAATACAGGATGTTTTGGAGGCAAGCTGGACTCTTCACGCAGTACCTAAGGAAAGCTACCTCATTCGAGTTCTTATTATTAAAATCACAATTTCTCCATTGGCTTTGAAATTCGTATTTGGTCAGACCAAGGAGGTAGACTCACACAAAGCTCAAAATTACAAATCTGGCTTGTCAATTTATAATACATGTATGTGTATCGATATACATACTGTGTGCATAAAAATGTGCAATGGGAAATGCATTTGCCAGGAAACCAGAGAGTAGAATAAGTTGGCCACTGCACTGTTTCCCTGTTCGGAAAGAAACTTCCTTGAGAAATTAAAACCAGAGGGCTTATCATTGACCATGAGCTATGTAAGGGATGTTATTCAGCTGAGATCAGTGGTGATCCTTATAAAGCCCAGTGCACCCAGAACATAATCCCTGGAAACTTTCTGAAGGAGTCACATTTATGGGTTTCTAGCTGTTGCTTTTTTTTTTTTTGAAAGACTGTGAACACATTTTTTATTCACCATTTTAACATTGCCCAAGGCTTTACCATGACTCATCACCATCCTGGGGATTCCTCCTAGACTTCAAGGAGAAGTTCACATTTAGGGATGACAACAGATGTACAATCACAGGATAAGAAATAAGCGAATGATCCTAAATCCAGGTGCTATCAGTCCAAACTGCAGGGACTTTCCAATACGTCAGAGAAGCCATACTTGAGAACGTAGGTTAACTGAGTCTTCAAACATGAGCTAGAAGAAGATGAGAAGAGGTGACAGGCTTACTGTGTGAAGCTCGAGCACAAGGGAAATGGGTCCTCAGCTAAGGACAGCATGTGATGCAAATGCCACTCTGAAAAATTTCTGCTCTGGTGAGATATCAAAATGAAAAGAACGGGGAAAAAACAAATTTAAAAAATGGTTGTACCATGGTGAGCTGGGTTGAGCGGTGTCCCTCCAATTTTCATGTCTATCTAGAGTCTCAGAATGTGATCTTATTTTGGAATAGGGTCTTTGGAGGTGTCATTTGTGATGATGAGATTTTGGGGTAGGGGATCTGTAAGCCGGTGTGTGTTTGGGTGGCATGTAGAGCAGTTTGATGGTGTAAAGGATCTTGGGCAACCTGTAGCTAGCTTTGTCTTCACCTTGTAGCCACAGTGGGCACAATACAAATTTACAATCAGAGAGATTAAACCGTCTTTGCATTGTGGATGCAATGGGATGGCTGGTTTCTTTTAGGGCAAACTCCTCACCCCCTGGAAACTTCCTTTATGTGCAGAGCTGCAGATGTTTTGCAAGGGGACACATTAAGATGTTACGAGGTGACATCATCATGCCAAAAGATCTAGATGAGCAATCCTGTTACATTCTGTGAGCCAGTTCAAGTCTGAAGACACCTGGACATGTTGCTTACTGTTTACATTAGTACATGAAGAACAAATACAGGGGTGTGACAAAGTGCTTCCATCGCCAAGAGCTCTGTTGAGTTTCACAACATGCCATGGTCCACCGTGGCACCATGTGGAAAGGGAATGGGGACTCTGAAGATTCAGAAGCTACTCTGTGGATTTTTGAAGTTGCCACGAGCAGCATCAGCCTGCAGGTTCATGGATGGTAGAAGTTACTTTTATCGGGGTTCTCAGTGTGTGAGTTTCCTGTGGCTCCTGGGAGAGAATTCTGCAAGCAGGAGTGGCTTAAGGCAGCACAGACTTACTATTTTATGGTGCTAGAGGTCAGGAATCTGAATCTCATCCTATATGGCTACAATAGAGTCATTGGGAGGACTGGCTTATTATGGAGTTTTTAGGGAAGAGTCTGTTTCTTGTCCCAGGCTGGAGGGGCTGCAGGGTTTCCTTGACCTCCTGCCCACACTGTTTTTTGTCCATATTGGGGACCCTATTACAAGGACACTTGTGATTGCATTGAATCCACAGCCAGATAATTCAAGATTATCTTCCCATCTCCAGGTCCTTAATCCCATCTCCAGATTCCTTTTTGTGATGTAAAGCAACATTTGTATCATCTAAATCTTCGGTATCCTATGCAAACCATCCTTTTCCTTGAAGGACACTAGTTCTTGGATCCTGGCCCCCCCCGGGCCCCACCACCCCAAGATGACCTCTCCACTAATTACATCTCTAAAGACCCCATTCTCAAACGAGATCCCATTCTGAGCCTCTGGGTAGGCACCAGATTTGGTGGGATGCCATTCAATGCAGCTCCCCATGATCCAACTTTTTTTTTTTTCATTTTTCCCCATTCTTTATGCCATCAGATGTCATCAGAGTAGACATTTTCCAAGGAGTGTCATCTGTGGTGTGTCCTGCCCTGGTTAGGTGATAACCTATCTTCCCTATGGGTTGTCAGTGCTCAAAGTGGATCATACTCATTTTCTTTGTCTTCCCAGGAGACCTGAAGGTGTGCAGGCAGCTTGCCAAGACATGTCTGTCCATGCTTGCTGGGGGGTTGTGAAAGACTCAGAGTTTTTAAGAAACCACTCCCGAGCCAACATCCCTTTGGTCTTTTGGGTGTGACTCTGGGCTGAGACTTTATCAGTCATGGGAAAAGTGTTCTGGGCAAAGCTGGATGGGCTTGTGAGCTCCCTTGGGCCAGGTGAGGCCACTCAGGAATTAAACCCTCCCACATAAGTCCTGGGGAGCAGTCCAGATGCCGGAGGATGCTGGCATCTACCCCAGCCAGGAAGCTTTCTCCAAGAGGCAGCCTCGTGCATGCATCACCTCTCCTAGGGTGTATATAGGATGGATGGACACTGGGTCTGTGTGACCAAAATGATGTGGTTCCCCTTCCCAGGCTTTGCAGACTCATAGTGGAGTGATTGATGTCTCCCTAGGAACCGTGAAGGACCTTTCCTCCTTGTTTTCTCCTTTCTGCATGTGCATGTGCCTCTCCCCACGACGACCAAGTTCATCGGCACCAGCCAGCATGGCTTATATGGAGACAATGTACAGGAGATGGACTCCATGGTGGGTAAGTGGCAGGACCTATGGACCGTGAAACTCTGTGCTTTGATAGTTCAGGACACACCAGGCATGGTCCCCCCAGGCATCCCTGATGGTGTAGCAGGTGGAAGCCCACAACAGAACGGAAGCTTTGGGTTATAATCATCCCCCAATGGAGGATGTTGGCATGGAATAGATTTTAACAAGCAGAAAGAGGCTTTAGAAATCAAACCTGACCAGGGCTCCTGGCTGGCTCAGTACGCTGAACACCTGATTCTTGGTTTTGACTCAGGTCATGATCTGGACATCCTGGGATCGAGCCCTGCCTTGGGCTGCGTGCCCAGCGTGAAATCTGTCTTCTCCCTCTCCCTCTGCTCCTCCCCCTGCTTTTTCAATCTCACTCTTTCCCTCTCTCTCTCTCTCTCTCTCTCTCTGGAATAAATAAATAAATAAAACCTTCATTGAAAAAAAAAAATAGAATTCAAGCCCGACCAGAGGGAAGCCAATAAACTATTATAAATTCTCAGTCTTAGAGAAAACATTTTAAATTTATTTTTATTTTTTTAAGATTTTAATTATTTATTCGAGAAGGGAGAGAGAGAGAGACAGAGAGAGAGACCAGGGGAAAGGAGAAGCAGAGCAGAGAACTGAGCAGACAGCCCAATCATAGGACCCCAAGATCATGACCTGTGCTGGAAGCAGACGCTCAATTGACTGAGCTATGCAGGTGCCTCTCAGAATTATTTTACATGTAAATAATATTTAATGGAACATAGCATATACGAAGGCATGTCTCTGCTTAGGTGGGCGTAGGTGTGTGTTCCCCGGGTGTGGGGTGCGTGGGTGTGATCACGAAAAACAGGCAGACAAAGAACAAAACCAGAAGCTAAGACCAAACCCCAAGTCTTGGGAATTGCTGTTGTCCTTGTTAGGAAGTTTTGTTAGAAAGTTGTTTTGGTTCCTGGTTGGGATATCATAAGGATGAATTTGTTTAAAGTGTCCTTTTAACAGTTAAGCAGTGGGATCTGTTGATTGCATGATCCTTTTGATGCATGGGGTATGCCCTCTTCCAAGTGTGTTCTGGAGGGATCCCCATGAGCGTTCTAGGAGTGGGGACCATACTCAGCATTGTGATCCCCCTTGGCAGTTGAGGAAATAAGGGCACAAGATACTGGGGTCTTGCTCAAGGTTACAGGACAGCTCTGGGGGAGCCAAGATCAGAACCTACTCACTCCTATTTGCTAACTCAGCAGCTGCTGGTGTAGGGCCGGGCTTTACAGACAGAGATGAGGAAACCTGGCTGGGTCCTTCTGAACCAACCCATAATCCCTCGGACTCCTGCAGGCTATCATTTCCCAGGTGTTGGGAAAACTAGGGCAACTCCTTCCCCCAACCCTCCACCTGGCTTCCTGCTTCAGCAAACCCAGGTAGAGGCTTCCAATGCAAATGGCATCCCTGACCCCACCCAGGGGAAATCCTCTGGTGCCTAACTAGTCATGCATCCAAAATGAGTCTCTGAGAATTCCCTTAGCTCAGAGCAGGTTCCTCCAGGATGGGAAGAGAGCGTGAGTGTCCAGTGTGAGGCAGACGGGTGAACCATGAGAGCAGGAGGACAGGCTTGGCTGGATCCGTTTGCAGAAAGTGATGACGGCTAGGATGAAATTTGGGACTGGGTGTGTAAGGGAAACAGGTGCCCTTGGCTGCTCCCCTGGGCAGGGCGGCAGGGACCCAGGAGAGGGCCAAAGTGTCTGAGAAATGTGCGCTCGCAAATACCAAGACACATGCATATTGAAAATGTAAGTAGATGTGATGAATATGAGACATCGATTTCCAGGGTCACCGAAGTCTCTAGGGTTTGCAATACAGACAGTTCCATTGTTTACTGGTGTCGAGTAACTTTGAGAGAGATTTAAAAATTAATTAGGTAGTGGCCATGGCAATGGTCAGCCCCTGTCTAGCATCAACTGAAGCATGTGTGTGTGTATGTCTGTATTTATAGTATACAGTATCTAGAATATATCACATTTGCGTAGATGTTTGCATTATACAGTATCTAGAATATATAACAAATATATAATATACTGGTGTAGATGTTTGTATTATACAGTATCTAGAATATATAACAAATATATAACATATTGGTGTAGATGTTTGTATTATACAGTATTTAGAATATATAACAAATATATAACATATTGTAGATGTTTGTATGATACAGTACCTAGAATATATAATATTTGTATATATATTTGTATTCTATAGCATGTATAAGATATTTGTACATATGTTTTTATTATATTTCATATATTATTATATGACATATATGACAAATATTATTATATAATAAACACAATATATGTATACAGAATAAAAATAAAATCCTATATATAACACATAATAAATGTATAATATATATAATAATATAATACACAATATAGATTTGTGTAATATATAATTGAAATTCAATGACTATAAATATATAACATCTATAAATGTTTATATAATCTATTTTAGTTGATGCTAGAAATATACATATTATATTTGTAATAAAAATTTATTTTTATATAAAGGTATTAAACATTTCCATGCTCGCCACATAATTATTTTTTTTAAATCTCTTGAAATACTAGGGATAGAAACATCTCAAACTAACTTGGTAACTGTAGTGGATGTGATTATCTATGCTGAAAACTGTACAGAGTCTAATAAAATAAATATGTATGCATATTGCATGTTATAATTACAATTATGATATATCATTCATAGTATATAACATAGTTACATTATTAGTATATATTATTAATATATTATCAGTATATTACTATTAGTATATTCTCATGTATTATGTTATTAATTATGTGTTATATACAATAGAATTAATTGTTCATATTACATATTATAACATATAATAATAGTTTTATTATACTTTCTAGAGTTTTCAAGATAAACAATTATGTCCATTAACAGTATCAAATTAGGGTCTTCATCTAACTATACGTGTATTTAGGTTTTCTGTTAATTTCTTTGATCAGGTAATCCTAAAAAAATGAGTTATAATAATAATGAAAGAAAACCCCTTCTTTTGTAGCCAATATTAACAAAACAGTTCAATATTTTACCCTTGAGCATAAGGTTGGCCAATGCTTTTAACTGGCTCTAATCTCAATGTTTTGAGAGATTTTTAAAACATTATTAATTGGGAGGGGTGGGAGGTTGGGGGAACCAGGTGGTGGGTATTAAAAAGGGCACAGACTGCATGGAGCACTGGGTGTGGTGCAAAAACAATGAATACTGTTATGCTGAAAATAAATTTAAAAAAAAGATTTAAAAAAAGGCCAAAAAACAAAAACCACATTGTTAATTGGGGGGCACCTGGGTGGCTCAGTAGGTTAAGGTCTGGCTTTTGGTTTCAGGTCAGGACATGATCTCAGGGATTGAGCCCTGCGTTGGGCCCTGAGCTCAGTGTGGAGTCTGGTTGAGAGTCTCTCTCTCTTTCCCTCTGCCCTATATATAACATAATATATAATAATATACTCTAACATATACTTATATCATTAGTAATACTATGTCATGTTCTATATAATATCACGTACATATATCATTAGCATATGATATTATTAATAGCATGCTATATTAATATATACTATAGCAATAATATAATAATATAGGCATTGAGATAATACATCTGTTGACATAATTATGGAGTATAGTCCTAGGACAGAATTAGAGTAATATTATAATTAGTTTATTATGCATATACATACATATATGTCCTACAAATTTCTCTGCTAGAAATATGCACCAAAAGTAATACATTTCCTTTATGTTAAAAATAACCCATTTCAACATACAGTAGGTGATAGGGTATCATTCATAGCAGCTCCAATATCAAAAATCAATATATAGGGGTGGCTGGGTGGCTCAGTGGGTTAAAGCCTCTGCCTTTGGCTCAGGTCATGATCTCAGGGTCCTGGGATGGAGCCCCATATTGGGTTCCCTGCTTCTCTCTCTCCCTCTGCCTCCTGCTCCCCTTGCTCCCTCTCTCTCAAATAAATAAATAAAATATTTTTAAAAAATCAACTTAAAACACTAAACTACATGCAGAAGATTTGACTTTCGGATCAGAGAAGCAGAAACAGGTGGCCCTGGAGACAGTCCAGTGAGGAGAACGTAGAGGGGAGGAAATTAACTCAGAGTGACAGGGATTGAATATCACAGGCCAGGTCGGTGTTGGGGAGTTGCATCATGCCCCCCCAAAGAAAGGCCCACGTCTTAACTCCTGGAATCTGTGGAAGTGACAGTATGTGGAAATAGGGCCTCTGCTGATGGGATCAAGTTACAGTGAAGTCTTTAGGGTCGGTCCTAATGCTGTGGGGCAGGTGCATTTGCAAGAAGTCAAGAAGCAGGAGCATAGATGCACGCAGAGGACCTGCCTGCATGGGAACACAGATGACCAGACCATGTGAACGCAGAGCCGCTAAGACGCATGGAAGTCACGACAGAGGCAGAGACCTCGACGCTTCCCGAAATACCAGAAGCTTGCTTCTTAAACACTCCCCTGATGCTCCTTGAAAATGGAGGAACTATTAGCACACTGTAACATGCTTTCACTTTTTGATAAAGGAGTCTATCTAAATCTAGAAACAGTCTATCTAAATCAAGAACAGAAACAATGAACCCCCAAACGAAAAATCAGCAAACGCTTGATATAACGAATAAATTAAAAGTATCAATGTTCGTGTCCGTATAACAAAGTAAAAGATAAATATGATTACCAGGCAGTAATAATGTAACAATGAATACTAGTAGAATAGTAAAGAATGAATCCATTTTTCACTCCTCATTTAGCATAATTATCTGTCCAACATGAGTCTTCTTGAGCTCACACACTACCCACAAGAAGCAGGGGCATCATGGATGAAAGGCAGTTTTGCAGTGAAATGGGTCACAAGTCGGACTAGCGTTATAGCCCAAAGCTCATGATGACATTCATAACATGAGTCCCCTTTCCCCCTTTTTATGATTTCAGGCAAGATTCTTGATGCCATCGACTTTTTTGGTCTGAAGAATAACACCCTTGTCTACTTTACATCAGACCATGGGGGACACTTGGAGGCACGGGTGGGCCATTCCCAACGTGGAGGGTGGAATGGAATATACAAAGGTAAGGAGTGGGAATTGGGAGTGGGGTCTGGTTGTGAATAAGCTCTCCTGTGGTCACGATCATGGGCATCCATGAAGGGAACCCCCAGGGCTGGCATTTGGCTGAGGGCGTATCTAGAAATCTGCCTCCATGGTGACCCCATGAGATGTTAAAGCATTAACGTACCCATGTGACTTTGAATCGAGTATCGACCTACTCACCGATTCCGTGTACGAGATTGTTGAAGAAGAAGATTGAGTGTGGTAGATAGAGTACAGAGGACAAGGAAGCTGGGGTGTTCACTTGTGAGGATATGGTTGGGCATGCAAAGCAGCAAGCCTGTGTCTGGTTTTATAATTAAATGCACAGATATCAGCCCCATGTCCTGGTGTGACTCTTAGTGCATGAATACATGTTCCGTTGGCCACCATGTTGGCCTGGTCTGTGGCATGCATCCTGACGTGGTAAGAAAAGTATCTGGAAAGTGTTCAGTGTGTATTATTGTATCTACTGGAAGAGATATCAACATTTTTTTTCCAGAAGAAAATAAAATATTCATGCTTTCGCACTGAAGGCAAAGCAACCGAGCTTATTTTTACATGAACAATGAGAATATGGACCGAATAGGAAATAATGATTTTTGCATGAATGGGTAGTCTCTGCCTCAGTCTGACCACAGGGCATGAGGCATGAATGTCTGCTTTTTGGGGGCTTTTATAAGTAAAGTACATTCTTAAGAAAGCAAATAAATCCCATAAGGTAAAGTGTTCTTATTGAAACTCTATTTTTACCTAGACGGACATCTTTAAAAAAAAATCTTCATTTCTCTATGCACTTGATTGAAATTCCACTTTAATTTAATGAGCTAATAAAACTCCATTAAGACCATAGGATGGCCATTCCTCCTGGTTCACTCAAGGCAACACTGGTTTAGACCTGTTGTTGGGGTCACTGTTGCCTTCTGGGTCCATGCTCTATAATGCCTTGGTTTGGGATGATAAATGAGCATATATCCATACTATTGTATTCAGTTTGTTTCCAGGGTGCTGGATTCAGTAGTGAACAAAACCAAAGAATCAGTGCATTCAATAGTTTAGTGGAGGGAAAAAGAGAATAAGTAAATTTAAGTAAATAAGTAAATTAATAATAATAAGTAAATTTAAGAAAATTCAAATTTTCCACACCAGGAAAAAGAGTATAAGTAAATTCTATGATATTTTGAAGATAGTAAAAATCTAAAACAAAACAAAACAAAACAAAACACAAAAACTTCTGGGAGGAGGGTACGGTCACTCTAAAGGAAATCTACCAGCAGGGCTGACTGAGAAAATAGTGTGCAAACGTGTGAAGGCGGTGGGGGACATAGCGGATGTATTTGTGAGGTTACAGCATTGTAGGCAGACCAAAAAAAGCCTCTAGAAATGTCCCAAATAGAATATGATTAGTTACTCGATCAAAACTCTACCAGCAGCCCAGGGCAAAGTAAATCCACGAACATGAACTGCTGACCCCATCAGGACTCTTTACGGGGTGGGCTCTGAGCACATGGTCTGTATTGATACTCATTTACCTTTCTAAGCAGTCTTGCTACCGTGACCATTTTAACTGGCCCTCTGTTGCCTCGCCTCGTAGGTGGGAAAGGCATGGCCGGCTGGGAAGGTGGAATCCGTGTTCCGGGACTTATCCGCTGGCCTGGAAAACTGCCAGCTGGGAGAGTGATCGAGGAACCTACAAGTTTAATGGACATGCTCCCCACCCTAGCGGCCGTGTCAGGAGGCGTGGTCCCTCAGGACAGGTGATGTCGCACGCCTTGTTCTCATCATCTTTGTTCTCAGAGAATTCAGGACAAAGGCAGTGAAGTCTGTCATAATGGGTTGGACGTTGTCCCCAATACCTAGGGAAGTTTAGCTTTGTCTATGTCTACTGTGGAAGATCTGGAAGGCAAACGTGAAGGTAAGGCATTCCATGGGCACTTGGAACACTGATGTGACTTTTTTGAATTCGAGCAAGAGGACACACTTCAGATGGCGTGGCGCCACTCCCTGGGAGTGACCAACCAAGGCAAGCTTGCAGGTGATTTCTTCAGTTCTTTCTAATGGCTTCCACCCCCTGCCACATGTCCCTTGTAAGTCCAAAGACTGATTCTAATGTGTCCTTCTTCATGTGAGGGACGGGACCTCATCTCTTTCAGAAGCAAACGAAATGGATCCCAAAGCAAATTAGAAACAGCAGCAAAGAAAGATCTCAATGTTTTTTTTTTTTTTTTCTAACCTCCTTTTTAGTGAATCTTAGAATTTATTGAGAATTTACATAAAATAATAACAGAATGCAAGTCCCTTCTACTAAGAAGCGTATTTATCAATTTCGGCTTAATGGCCCATTTTAAAAAAATAGTAATATTAGTGGAAATGTAGTTTTCTTTTAACTGAGCCAATCGTAGCCATAAAAATAACTTTCCACTCCATCAGTGGGGTTCACTAACTCTGGGACATGGCCATAGTCTAAATATTAAACTCACAAAGGTTATGCAGAATTACAATCTAAAGAAATATTGTCTGCTAAGCTCTGATTAGGATTTTCCTTCATAGAACTGATCTGGTTTTCATTTTTCTTTTCTTTTTTTTTTTTTCTTTCCAGAATTAGTTCTAAAAATATCCTATTTTTATTCCATGTACTTTTCTATTTTTCAATGGAAAACTGATGTGAGGGAATCCAGAAGATTCTAAAAGCACACTTGGTTCTATGATTGAAGCCGCATTGGCCATTTGTGTAGAGGTCTTTGTGTAGACATCAATGGTTTATTTCTTTGTGGTAAATGCCCAAGAGTGGGAAATCTGGGTCATATTATTAATATGTGTCGATATATTGTTAATATCTATTTATGAGAAACTTGTTGGATTGACTTTCAAAATGGCTGCCCCATCTGGTGTTCCCACCACCGACACGTAAGATTTCCAGTTGCTCTACATCTTTGGTCACACTTGGTATGGTCACTTTTTTCCATCTTAACCATTATAATAATTGTGTAGTTGAATGTCATGCTGGTGTTAATTTGTGCTTCCCTAATGATTAAGGATGTTGGGACATTCTCCTTTTATTGGCCATCCTTGTCCCTTCTTCATGAATTGTCTATTCAAACTGTCTTCGAACCGTCTGTCCATTTTTTTTTTAATTGGCGATTTCATTTTCTTATTGTTGAATTGTAAGAGCTCTTTATATGTTGTGAGCACAAGTTCAGTTCCTTATCAGATCTGTGTTTTGTCAATCATATTTTCCATTCTGCATGGAATGAAAATCATATTTTCCATTCTTTTACAGATTGTGATTTTTGTAACATATCTAAAAACTATTTTTCTATTCAAAGGTCACACGGATTTTCTATTTCTTTTGGTGGTTTCTTTAGTTTCAGGTTTTACATTTAGACTTATGGTCTATATTGAGTTAACTTTTTATATGGTGTGAGATACAGGTTCAGAATTAATTTTTTTGCTATTTAGGTATTCAGTTATTCTAGTGCCTTTTAAGGAAAGACTGTCCTCCCTCAGCTGGATTACCCTGGACATTTGTTGAAAATCAACTGATTGATATATCCACTGGTCTGTTTCTTGGACTCTCTCATTTCACTGATTCATATGTTCACCTTCATGACCATACTATGCTGGCTTGAATACTCTTGCTTGATTTTGGAATTATTTAGTTGACCCTTCAAACTACTTTCTTCTTTTTCAAAATTACTTAAGCTATTCCAGATTGCTCTCGCATGTCAATTTTAGAATACACTTCTCACTTTCTACAAAAAAGCCTTCTGGGATTTTGGTTGAGATTACATTAAATCTATAGATTGCCTTGTTAAAGATCAAGATCTTAACCATGTTGAGTCTTCCAATCTATGAACATTGTTCATCTTCCTTATCAGTTCTGTTATCAGATGTTTTATGGCTTCAGGACACAAAATGTTAGTATTAGAAAAAAGTATATCCCTTGATATTTCGTGTTTTGTGATGTAGTAAATGGTTTTTTAAAAAAATGTATGTCCCGGTTGTTCACTGCTAAGATTCAGAAATAAAATTCTATACTGGTGACGTTACCAAACTTAATTAGTTCCACTAGCTTTTTAAGGAATTGTCAACACAGGCAGTCATTGTGTCTGAGAATAAAGACAATGTTATTTCTTTTACCATCATTTTTAGGATGGTGTGACAGCTATCATTGTATTTTTTATTATGAGGTAGGTCTTATTTTTTCTAATGAGGGAGAAGATCTGTTTTCTAATATAAGTTAAAAAGCATCAGATTTTTTTAGAAGTTCCTTTTTTAAAAAGATTTTATTTATTTAAACAGAGCACATGCAAGGGGGGAGGGGCAGAGGGAGAGAGACAATCTCAAGCAGAAAGCCCAATGCAGGGCTTGATCTCACAACCCTGAGATCATGACCTGAGTTGAAATCAAGAGTCAGACACTTAACCAAATGAGCTACCCAGGTGCCTCAAAGATGTTCTACAAGATCCCGTTTCAGACTAGCATAGCAGGTGCAGATGGAATTCTGATCTGTGAAGTCATCTTTTGAGAACTTCTGTGGCCAGAGCCCCAAGTGCTCTTCAGATGGACACGCATTGACACATTCCTCTGTCTTGTCATGTCACTGTGAAAGCTTAGATTTGTTTCCCGTCTTTCCCATGAGAATGTAATGTTCCTGACAGTGTGCATGGATTTCCAGAACAGTCAGCACACTGCTCTCTGGGCCCAGGAAATGTCATGGAACACACGGACCGTCCCTCCAACAGCCCCCTGGCCAACCTCCTTCACCTGACATTCTTTGTGTGTGTCCACAGGGTGATTGATGGCCGGAACCTCATGCCCTTGCTTCAGGGTGAAGTGCAACACTCGGCACATGAGTTCCTGTTCCACTACTGTGGAGTGTTCCTGCACGCTGTGCGCTGGCACCCCAAGGATAGTGAGTACAGCAGCCCCTACTTCCTGCAGATACCAAGGTCATGGTCACTCATGTCTATGCTCAAAACCTTGTTCATTTGTCCCCCACCCAGCCCCCACCACCAACCCCAGACCAGTCTTTTTATTCTGGGATGACCACTGAAAATACCTTCTTGGAAAACTTTCCAAGAACCATCGTCTTTAGAAAGGCAGGGGGAATTCTTGAAGAAATAGGCATTTTTGAGGAACAGAACGAATGGGTTCTTCCAAGAGTACTTAAAGTTCTACTAGCAGATTCTGATTTCTTAGTATTGTTCTAAGGATTGCATAATATATAGCATTAACATATGGGCAAAGAGAATGATCAGGTAGAAGAACACAAGATCTTCTTCTGAACTTCTTTTGAACACAAGGTCAGTTGGCACAGGAGTTGGATGTCCCTGACGTGTCTTTTCTGGTCCAGGTGAGGCAGTGTGGAAGGTTCATTACGTGACACCCGTGTTTCAGCCACCAGGAGCTCAGGCCTGCTATGAGACCATTTTTTGCCAATGCTCAGGCAACCTGGTCACCTACCATGACCCTCCTCTCCTCTTCGACATCACCAGGGACCCCTCCGAGTCCACACCTCTGACACGGGACACGGAGCCCTTGTTTGACGTAGTGATTCAAACGGTGGCCAACGCCCTGAAGGAACACCAGAAAAGCATCGTTCCTGTCCAGCAGCAGTTGTCCGAATTGAATTATAACAACCCGTGGCTGAAGCCTTGCTGTGGTGTGTTCCCCTTCTGTCTGTGTGACACGGAGCAGAACATCTCAGTTGTGGGACCGTAAGGAGAAGCAACGATTGAGATCAGGCAGCCCACGTGAGCAGATGTCGACATCTGAGAAATTTCAAGGAAGGAGTTGGAGAGCCAATGGGTTTCTTTACAGCTCCAGATCACTATGTGCCCATTGGTTGTGACACTGTCTGTTAACTTCTTTTTCTTTTCTGCTCTTGGTGAGACGTGTGTGTCTCAACCTGTCTTCTGGGGTTAGGAGACAAGCATTCACATGGGCTCTGCTGCTCTCCAAACTCTCCATGTCAGGTCCTCTGTGCATCTAACTCATTGATTGGGAAAGTGAAAAGGCCAACCATTAAAGCATAATGATTGAAATCACAATGATTTTGAATTGAATAACTGAAATCATTTCAATCTGGATAATCGAATAATGGACAAATAACAATGGATGAAATCATAGTGTGTTGAAAGGAAGTAGTCAAAAGTGGCCATTAAGCCCACCAAAAGGATTTATTTTCATTCACAGAAACTCAGTTGAGAATGGGATATCAAAAACTTGGGTGGGATCCCCGTGTGGATTTTCCCATGAGGATGAGGCAGAGCTTTGATGGAGTCTCTTCTGTCCTCCTTCCTGCACTGCCATGATGTGGGTACAACTCCTTGTGTGAGTTTGCTAGGGCTGCCTTCATAGATCGCCACGAGCCTGGTGGCTCCAAACACAGAGATTCAATCTCTCTCAGTGCTGGAACCTGGAAGTCCAAAATCAAAGCATCATCAAGACCATGCCCCCTCTGAAACTTTGGGTAGAATCCTTCACTGCTTGGATCTGTCCCAACTTCTGGTGGTAGCCAGGAACCCATGGTGTCCCTTGGCTTGTAGGTATACCACTCTAGTCCCTATCTCCTTCTTCTTGGGACCTTCTTCCTTTCCTGTGTGCCCACCCCCGTATTTCCCTCTCTTTATAAGGACACCTGTCATTGGATTAGTAGGACGTCATCCTAACATCTGCAAAGACTCTATTTCCAAATAAGAAAACATTCACAGGTAACAGGGTTTAGGACATCAGCATATGCTTTTGCGGGGAGACCATTCAGTCCACAACACTCCTACACAAGCAATAACTATCTGTAAATTGTTCTGTAACTTGTTCAGCAGAACAGGGCTTGTGTTGTTGGGCTAATATCAGACTCCTGACCATCCTACTGCCAAGTCCCCATGCTTAACTTTCAAACTCAAATAACTATACTAATATTGGATATTGAGCAAGGATTTCCTTTTTCTTCTAAGTGATTCTGAGGAAACCATCTTGGACCTTATTCATCTATAAGAGGATTATTTATAAAAAGGCTGATTCATGTCTCTACCACTCGTTTTCCTAGAGTTTTGAACCCATTCTTATTTTACGATACATCTTATGAGAAGTTTCATTTGCATTTAGGATGTCACAGAAGATCATCTGAGAATTTTAGCCCGAGAAAGTTCTTATGAGACTTTCTCACCAAGCCCCTTAGTTTATGGGTGAAGGGGACAGAGTGTGCAATGAAGAAGGAGATTGACCAAGAAAGGCCACATCGGTGAGTGAGAAGGATGATCCACTCTAGACTGCAGGTTGGTGACTCCTGGATTCTGGAGTCCTCTTATATCCCAGCTCCATCCCTTTCATGTTCCCAAGTCACATGTTGCCCTGAAAGCTCTAGGAAAAAGCAAGCCACATCCAGCTGAGGACACACTTTCCATTTTGCGCCTTGGTGTCCTGGGGACAACTGTGCTTCTCACCACCCAGGTGTCTTTGGGCCACTTCCTGCTTTAGGGGGGTCCATCTGCAAAAGGCCAAAACAACTGGACCTCCATCACAGCACTTTTGTGAAGACTCAGGGAGACGACTCCTACAGAAGGCTTAGCACATGGCCCCCTACTGAGCACTAGATAGTATTTATTTTTCCATGAGCTGTTTTGAAGATACTTTTAAATTTTTGAGTTAAAGTATGAGGTATGTCTGGGATGTCTGGGTGGCTCAGTAGGTTAAGCCTCTGCCTTCATGTCAGGTCATGATCTCAGGGTCCTGGGATGGAGTCCCATGTTGGGCTCCCTGCTCAGCGGGGAGTCTGCTTCTCCCTCTCCCTCTGCCCCTCTCCCTGCTCAAGTACACACACTCTCTCTATCTCTGTCTGAAATAAGTAAATAAAATATTTTAAATGTGGAGCGCCTGGGTGGCTCAGTGGGTTAAGCCTCTGCCTTCAGCTCAGGTCATGGTCTCAGGGTCCTGGGATGGAGCCCCGCATCGGGCTTTCTGCTCAGCAGGGAGCCTGCTTCCTCTTCTCTCTCTCTGCCTGCCTCTCTGCCTGCTTGTGATCTCTCTCTCTCTCTGTGTCAAATAAATAAATAAAATCTTAAAAATATATATATTTTAAATGTAAGGTACGGCACAGATCAAAATGGCACACGACTTGGCCATTTGTCAAAATGGCGGTGGATTAACCATTCTCCCAAAATGGAGTTATAAGTCATAAAATTCTCTCTACAGGGGTGCCTGGCTGGCTCAGTCAGTTGAGTGTCTGACTCCTCCTTTTGACTTAGGTCATGATTTTGGGGTCCTGGGATCGAGCCCCAGGTTGGGCTCCATGCTCAGCAGGAAGTCTGCTAGAGAGTCTCTCTCTCTCTACCTCTGCCCCCTCCCCAGCGTGTTTTCTCTCTTTCTCTCTCTAAAATAAATAAATTAATCTTTAAAAAAAAGATAAATTCTCTCCAGATAATATGACTTTAAAGTGTGTGTTTTTTTAAAAGTTGGTTTTGTGCAGGCCGTGCCTCCTTTTCAATATTGCTGTGAACTTAAAAAAATTCCTTCCTTCCCACCGCCCTTAATAGCTAATAATCTAAGCTTTATTGAGCGTTTGATGATTTTAATTATTAGATTAATTTAACCACTAGGGGGCACACGAATATAGCGTTGTGCATCCCAAGAAAAAACTTTTTAAATGTAAATGTAAAAAAAAATTAATAAATAAATAAAGGTAGCATATGTTTATACTCCATTCCTGAAAAGGGAATTTTCAAGGGACGGACACACTTTTCAATGTATCAGCTCCGACGGGATCAAGAAATTCACCCCCACTGTTCTGTGCATCTTCAGGGGCAATTGTGTTACATACACCCCTCAAATTGATGGGATTATGGGGGCATCACCTAAATTTTCTGGTAGGAATTGCAGAAAACATAAGTTAAAGAAAAACACACAATCACATAGAAAGAGAATACTCCACGTGCATACATTATCTGGATTTTTCTAAGCGCAGTAATACGTTGATTCCAAGTAGTGTCTGTGATGTGTTTTGCTCGTTCCTCCTGACTATGGTGAAGCATTCATCAGACGCCTAGAAGAATCCAGAGAAACTTGGAGCCCAGATGCATCATTTCTCCTGTCTTGAGACTCTCTTGCTCAAGAGACGGGGGAAAGAATGACAACTCAAGGTGGGATACCCACACATATAGTCCCAATACACTTTGCTGCACTCACCGTCTACTCTTCCGATCTGGGTAAAATGTGTCTAGACGTTTAAAACACTGTGTTTTACAATCCAGATCTCTCGTGAAATGTGACTCTGGAAGCTGGCGGGTTTCAGAAGGAAAACCCAGGTTGGATGGATTTATAGATGGGAAACACCCTTGGAGGTAATGTTATGTGACCTCTGGTACTCAATGCCAGTGTCCAGCCAGAGCGAGTGTCCAGGACAGAGCAAGCTGTCCAGAAACAGCCCAAGTATTCAAGAAGGACAATCAAGTGGGTCGTCTGGGTTCCTCAGGGAGGGGCTTTTGGGGTGAGGGAGAGTTGGTCAGCCACCTCTGGATGGTGTCAAGGTGACAATGGATATTTTCTGGTGGCATTCTGTGGGATGGGCGTCAGGATAGAAAATACGGATTTCTGACTTGGAGAGCTTGCTGCCGCCTCCCTAGCCATATTCTGTGCAATTTTCTACAGCATTTAGATAAGAGTCAAGCAAAACTTCCACTAGGGAAATGCAAATATCCCCCCATACCTCCCTCCTCAGTATCCTTTCTTAACTGTGAGGAAATCCCTGCTTCCTTTTAGCAGAATATTAATGACTGATCCAGATGCCCTATTACCCTGGAAAGCCAAATTGAAGTCTCCGCCTAAGGGACCCTTTCAGACATCTAATTGTTAAAAAAAAAAAATATGCCCAATTTGCACGTTTGCAAACACAGGCTTCGTACATCTGAACCTACCGTTGTGCGTTCTCAGTCTGAGCCATAACTACGTGCCCAAGTTCAGTCTGGGGCGTCCTATTTTGGGGTCAAGACGGGCTGTGTCCTTTGAGGGGCACCTTGTGGAATGAAAACCCTGGGCTCTGTCTTTCAAAATCCTTATGGATGTGGGAATGAGGACGGCAGAGCGTTAGGACAGGTGTGGTTGTCGCTGGGGAGAGGGGATTCCCTGCGGGAGCACAGGTGAGCAACAGGAAGCCTGCCCTGATTGTAGGTGATTTCCCTGCAAGTCTCCTCCAGGACCTGCCCTGGCGTTCTGGGAGGAACTTCGGTCCTTATCAAAAGCATCTCTGACATTTGAGGTGGGACCAGATGTGTGCAACACTCTACCCAACGCTCTTGATGTTTAAGATAAGAGCTATGTTTAGGTTGACGCTCAAGGATGGGAAGGAGCTGACATTGCAAAGACCCAGGGTGGAGGAAAAGCATGCAGCTAGCGCTTATGACTCCAGATGGGTGGCTTCCAGCAGCTGCCTTCAGGCCTGCGTGAAACGGAGAAAACATGGTTGAGGTCCCTCACAGCAGTTTAAAGGGGCAGGGAAGACATGGTGGGTTTTAAGGAGCGTGGGGCTTTATCTGGCCATCAGCCTGGCTGCTGTGGGGGCTGAGCCATGAGAGGTAGGAGATAAAACACATGACACAGGCACAGGAGGGGAGATGGTGGAGGCAGCAGGGTGTGGCCGATGACAGTGGTCTCACCCACAGGACTGGCATTAGAGATGGCAAAGGAGCCGGGGTTTCCAACATAAACCACCAGTAGAAGGAACTCAACTTGCTGTTAGTTGGTTTGGGGGGAGGAATGTAAAGGAAAGAAAGATGCTTATTGCAGATGACTTCCTGCTGCCGCTGGAGGGATGCTGGCGCCATTTGCAAAGATGGTGGCTGGAGGGAGGGACGCACAAGGGGAAAGCCCCGAGTTTGAGGTGGGGCCACCAAGTGTCCAGGTGGCAATACCAAGGAGACGAGACATGGTGAGGCACCATTGGTCTGGGGATGAGAGGGGGAACTCCCTGGTTGTGTTCACTCACACAGTCAAAAGCAAAGGAAGAGGGAGACATGTTCCCATTCTACATGGCATAGACTTGCCTGCTTTGTAGGTGAGCCCAGGAGAGACTACATGGAGATCCCTCCCGAAGGAGGATTTGTAAAACGCCCATGTTGTCGGTCAGGAACAGGAATAAAAGAAAGAGCCTGCTGGTGTGAATGAGATTATTTCAAAGTCCCACTTGCCCCCAGATTGAGGGCCACTCTTTCCATGATTGTGATGACGGTGGTTTGAATCTGTAAATTCACAAACTCCACGCTCGCTTGGGAAAAGCTCTCACATTGAAGAAGTCCTACTGACCACCTCTGAATTCCCTTTTCCTTATGGGTCTCTTTTTCCTTCTTTCTGGTAAAGGGAGGAGATTCTACCCTGACTGTTTAACTTTGCCCGTGAAGCACCTCTGGTGGGTAGAAAGTGGGGTATCCCATCTGTTCCCGTCTCTGTGCAATGCTATGGCTTTCCCTGGAGCCAGAGATGGTAAGACAGGCAGGATGTGACAGAGACGGCAACAGCTCTGGGGAACAATTTTCGTAGGCCAGGAAACCAAGACTCAGCTGGACACCCACACACCTTTGAGAGGCCAGGCACTCACAGTCCCATTTCCAAACAGGTGCCCAGTCTTCCTTCACCCAGGAGGGATGCCTGCAAAAAAGAGAACAAGGAAATGGGTGTTGCTAAAAACTTAGAGACCAAGAGATCCAGGATATGTCCGTAGGAGTATCCTGGGGCAGCTGTAACAAATGACCAGAGACGAGGTGTCTTAAAACCACAGGAATTCATCCTCCTCCAGCTCTGGAGACCAGAAGTCTGAGATCCAGGCGGGGCAGGGCTCCTGAGATCCAGGCGGGGCAGGGTAATGCTCCCTCCAGAGCCTCCAAGTAGGGTCCTTCCTGCCTCTTCCAGCTTCTGGGGCTCCAGACATCCCTGGGCTGGTGGCCACGTCCCTCCCACCTCTGCCTCCATCCTCACGTGGCTTCTCCTCCCTGAATCTCCTCTTCTGTCTCTTATAAAGACAGCGTCATTGGATTTAGGGTCCACTGTAAACCAAAATGACCTCATTTTGAGATCCTTAACTTCATTCCATTTGTAAAGGTCTTTTTTTTTTTTTTCCCAAATATGGTCAGTTTGAAAAGTTCTGGGGTGACGACTTAAACATATATTTTAGGAGTCATCATTTAAACGACAAAAGTTTCCATATTAGGTATCTGCCCAGTGGCCAGTTGGATTATACTAGGCTTCCAGGTGTTTCTGAGGGTCGAAAGGGCACAGATCACAAACTGCTATTCCTGAACCCACCATTTGGGTGTTTTAACAATATTTAAAAGTCTCTACACTTCCTTAATGAATCTTTATCCTAAATAGCTGGGAATCGATGGTTACTGGTTTGACTTGAGTCTTGGATGAATTTGAGGAAAAGTCAGAAGTTGTTAAAACCTCACTACCTCCTGCCATCTCACCAGACACCTTTTATGCTTCAGAACCAGCAAGAGAAATATAATTTCCGAGGGAGCAGAATGCCATGTCCATGTCGACGTCAATGGAAAAAGTAGCCGGTTGGGAATGGGTAGAAAAAGGAAGGCAGAGTAAATTTTAGGATTTCATTTCATTAAAAACAAAGCTTGCTGGTTCTGACCTAAAGGAAAGCACATTTCTTTTTCTTCTTTCTCCTTCTTTTCCTTCTCCTCCTCCTCTTCCTCCTCCCCTTTCTTCCTCCTCCTCTTCTTCTTCTTCTTCTTCTTCTTCTTCTTCTTCTTCTTCTTCTTCTTCTTCTCCTTCTTCTCCTCCTCCTCCTCTTCCTCCTCCTTCTTCTTCTCCTTCTCCTCCTTCTTCTCCTTCTTCTTCTTCTTCTTCTTCTTCTTCTTCTTCTTCTTCTTCTTCTTCTTCTTCTTCTTCTTCTCCTTCTTCTTCTTCTTCTTCTTCTTCCTCTTCTTCTTCTTCTCCTCCTCTTTCTCCTTCTCCTCCTTCTTCTTCTTTTGTAAAGGAAATAATTTTACAATTTGGAGAAAATGGATTGATATTGACAATAGAAGAGTAGCTGAATATATAAAATGGCTATTCTAGGGAAACTCTGAAATGGTTCTTTGGAATTCCTCATCTTATATGTTATGTTAACCTGAGTTGTACAAATGTGTAAGCCCAGAAGATATATAAGGGCCCATGTTTCATGCAGATGCACAAAAGTTTTGGTACAAAGAAGCAGGCCTAGGGAACCCTGGGTGGTTCACTTGGTTAAGCATCTGCCTTCAAGTCATGTCCCAATCCCAGGGATTGAGTCTTGCGTCAGGATCCTTGCTCAGCAGAGTCTGCTTCTCCCTCTGCCTCTGCCATTGCCCCTGCTTGTGCTCTCTCTCTGTCAAATAAATAAATAAAATCTTAAAAAAAAACAAAACAAACAAACAAAAAACCACAATGAAACTAACCTATGTGTACCATTTCTTCTTATGGGCAAAATTAAATAAACACCCTTGGTTATTGTGCCCATCCAGGTTTGCCAATGCTTTGCATACAGCCAACTGCAATTCTAGGAGAAGCATTTTATCTTGCCCTTCATGGGTCATAGAGCCATGTGGAAATTCCACTCCCATGGAAAAAAAAAATTCTTGCACTTCAAATACTATAAATCCAACTAGTGCTTTTGAAACGGTGGGATCAGCCCAGAATCTAAACTCTTTTTAGCTTTCTAAACATCACTCATGGAGTTGAAATATTAACGGAAATTGTTAAAATGTTGGAAAAATTCTGAACAAATGGATATACCATAAACCATAAGGCGTCACTGACCCTTAACAAAAGCAGAGAGAGTAATTTTTAAAATTGATGTTGAAACTGTAATTGGGTCACACACGCACACACAAACCTATGGCAAATCTTATGTATACCAGACAAATGTTAAGTTCATCATTGCCTCTGTCTTGCTAATGCATATCCCAGATCTTGTCACCGTGCATGAAATCTAGACTCACTTGTTGTTTTTTTGCAGAGTTACATGGAATCATTTATTAAATCCAAATGGAATCAGAGCTTAGCAGGCTTCATTGCCAAAGGGCTCTGATCACTTCCTGCAGAGAAAGGAATGTGAACTCTTTGCAAATGCCTCCTACACAGCACATGCTGCTGAAAATGTGGTGGCTGCCTGCTTTCACATTATTACATCTATACAATGCTGGGGAAAGGGATGAAACCATGTAGATGCATAGGTAGGTGATTGATAGATGAAGGTAGGCAGGTAGATAGATAATAGAAAGATGGATGGATAGATAGATACGTAGATAGATAGGATGGATGGATGGGTGACGGATGGATGGCTAGGGATAACAAATGCATGGATGGATAGATAGATGAGAGATAAGTGGATAGATATGATGGATGGGTGGATGGACAGATAGATAGATAACAGGTAAATATGGATGGACAGATGGATGTATGGACGATGGACAGATATGACAGATAGATATGACACATGATGGATAGATAGATATGATAGATGGTAGATAGATGGATGGATAGATCAATGGATGGATAGTTGGATGGGTAGAAAGTTGGAAGGATGGATGGATGGATGGATGGATAGATGGATGGATGGGTGGACAGGTGGAGAGATGGATGGATGGATATGTAGATAGGATAGGACAGATGGATGGATGGATGGATAGTTAGATAGATATGATGGATAGATAGATGGTAGATGATAGATAGATACATGGGATGGATGGATAGATAGATGATAGATAGATAGATAGATACATGGGATGGATGGATAGATAGATAGATACATGGGATGGATGGATAGATAGATGATAGATAGATAGATAGATAGATACATGGGATGGATAGATAGATGATAGAGGGATGGGTAGTTGGATGGATGGATGGATGGATGGATGATGGATGCACAGATTGAAGGTTGATAGAAAGGAGATAGATGTGATTGCTACATAATAGATAATAAATTATACATAGATTCATGTGCAGGTATTTTATTGGTTAATCATTCAGTTTTGCCACTTACTTGAATCCAAAATTATACAGACATGTCACATAGTGTAAAAATGTCTGAGAACCATTTTTTCTGGAGTGAGATCTCGTTCTATGGTGTATGAAAGACTGTTATCCAACGGAGTTTTCTTAACTTTATTAATAATTCTGAAAACAGGTCTCACTGATTTATAGAGACTTTCACCAAGAATTTTTGGATGTTGAGTCAGACTGTCAGTTGCTAAAATGGCCCGAATGAACTTTCTGAAAGTTGGCGACAATGTTCCATCCGTGTGAGGCAGGGTAATGTGGGGGGACAGAAATATTTTACTGCCATTAAACAGTTTGGAGACTTTCAAGTATCAGCAAACCTCTCCACGTATCATCAGTCATTTTTAAGGTGACATTGTCCTGCTTGGTACCCGTGCATGTGAACCTCGTATGTGTTCCCAGCAAATCTTCCTCTATGTGTTTGCAGACTTGCTTCCTGTGTGAAACCGAGGTCAGTTGGAAACTCAGATGATTTTTCTAGGTTCTTCTGCATGGGCATTAGGGGAGCAGTGCTCCTTCTCCTGGATGAGGGTTGCATGATTGCTTGTTACGCAAAGCCCCAGGACACCCCACGCAAATGATGCAAATGATGGGCAGGCTCCAATCATTTTGAAAACAGCAAGAAGCAACCCCCCATTTCCAGATCATCCTCAGAGGGGTGGTCCTTGACAGTGGAGCCCTGGGGGGAGGGAGAAGGAATTTCACAGAGAGCTTTTCAGACTCAGAATGTGCAAAAAGCATCTCAAGAAAGATAAAAGGGCATAAAACAGAGCATCCAGCTGGCAGCTGGAAACTGAGGGTGAATACCTGCTTAGGGAAGGGGCCCTCCCCTTAACACCAGCTCACTGGCACCCCCAGACACCTCCCGCCAGCTTCCTCATCCACCTCTCCCAGAAAATCATGAAGAAACACCCAGAGTTCCCTTGGGCCCTAAATTAGGACAGGCACACCCACGATTGCCACAAAGTGAGAGGAATTTCCCTGATGAGTCAGGATGGAGAAAAATAATTTGGGGCTTTCCATCTGCTTTCCTGGGGAACAGAGAATCTAGTTATCGGACTATGGGGATTTATTTTCTGTCTAGTTTTCTTGCTCGAGGTCTGGGGTGTGTTGGCTTTTTAAATGTAGCTGCCCATGGAGATGGTCCTCCCTGCCTCCCCCTCTCTTTGTCTTGTTTCTTTGTCTCTTTGTGTATCTCATTGTCTATCAAATGTAGAGACATTTGGTCTCTGCAGCTCAGCAGGGTGGCTCACACCCGGCTTTGGGGAGGCAGGTCCCCAGGCATTTTGCAGATTTGAGCTACCCTCCCTGGGAGCTTCACCCCCACCCTCCTCAGCGGGTGGGGGAATTGCATTTATTTTTACAAAGACCCTCCCTGGTCTCCCAGGAGGGATGGAATCCAGCCAGCTGCAGAGCAGGGAAGACAAAGCTCCCTGACCCAATCCCATTCCTCTTCAAGACCCCTTCCACAGGATTTTTCCTCCCAAGCATCCGGGAATTCAGTCTTGCTCTGGGTGGTGAAGGGGGCAGGCTGGTTCCTGGGCCACCATGCATCCACCCAGATGCTGCAGTCACGTGTGAGTTCTTTGGCGATTTTCCAAGTGTTGAGAATGGGTTGATCCAAGGGTTTTTGTTTTGTTGAGAATCAGGCTGAAGGGGACACGTGTCTTTTCTCCCTGTGATGCTTGGAATAGTCTCCCCATTGCAAGGAGGGACGTTCAGAGACTGTAGGACTGTCCAGCACCCACCATCGTGGTGTGCCGACAGTCTTTAGAGTTATTTGCATAATTTTAGGGGACCTGGGACACCTGCCTTCTCCATCCCTTAGTGTCCTACGTGGAGGTTCATGGTGTTCAGGCATTTTAAGCTCTGGTATTGCATCTTCACTCTGGGTGAGGCTTGGCTGCCTGTTTTTCTCACTACAGTGAAAATGACAGATACATCTAGCTTGTTTGCAAAGACATTCAGCTTTTTATTTTTCTCAATCCAGGTCATGAGGGAGGTTGTTGGGGTTCGGGGCTGGTCA
The DNA here is from genome assembly GCA_004024605.1 of Pteronura brasiliensis. NCBI lineage: Eukaryota > Metazoa > Chordata > Mammalia > Carnivora > Mustelidae > Pteronura > Pteronura brasiliensis. Next base: position 38,453 of record PJEN01004641.1, read on the forward strand.
CCCCCAAATGTGCCAGCTCTGAATTAAAATTGGTTAGGATACTGCCAGTGCACACGGAGATCCCATCTGTGGCCTGGACGCAGGAGAGAAGTGTGTGCTGGGGAAGGTGGCCACCCAGCACCTAGATGTGGGGAGGTGTCCTGATGTCTGGACGCGAAAGCAGGGCCAACCAGGCTACACGCAGAATGCTTGTGTTTTTTCTCTGGATTTGGTGTCCCAGCCCAATCTTGATTGCCCTGTGGATTCCTGACCAATGTGTTAGTTCTTTGTATGAAGGGGACGGAAGTGGCCGCCTTCAGTCACCTCCGTCGTCTATAATCCCCATTCGTACAGGATTAAGCGGACGTCTCTTTCCTCCTGTCTGTGTGTCTGCAGTCCATTTCCATACAAGACCCCTCGAGGCTCCTGGCTTTCCACTTTATTTCTCTTAAATCTTCCAAACTGGGAACGCATAAGCCTTATCTGGAAGAATACAAAGTTTTTCTCAAAACCCGTGGTTTCAGGGAGTGACCTCTACTTTTCATTCTATGTTTTCATTTTGGAGAAGGGATGGAAGCAGCCAGTGTTCTGTACAGCAGGAGAGCTGGTGTTCCCCGGGGTGTGTTGCAGGGTCAGCGACGAGGGGAATTAGGAAGGTCGCTGACATTCCGGGCGACCCATGGACACCACTGAGTGGACCCAGCTTTCTAGCTCAGTTAAGGCTGTTTGGCCTGAAAATGCTTTGCTAGATCAGTGAAAGCCAAGTAGGGGGAACATTGATGATATGAAACACTTGTCTGCTGGGTGAGAAAATCCAACAGGGACTCTCATTACCATCAGATGGACTCCACTCAGATTTACATTTATTTAAACTTATCCTCGTACACAGTGCTGCCTTGCTGTGAAAAATAAAATGCTCTAAAACATGCAGAATGAGAAAAATAAATTTTCAAATTCAAAGGCACACATAGAAGAATCAGGTATCATATATATGGTGATCTAAAGGTGATTGCAAACCTGCAGAGGCAGGGAAAGCTGCCTTTCCTTAAGTACCTAAAAACAGAGCATATAAGTTTTCCCTTTTGTAAAAAGAAATCTGCCTTTGCAGAGATGTCTTTTACCAGAAAGACAGTTAGTTCTGGAGACATTTCTTAGTACCTAAGGGAGTCCTGCATGTATACCAAGACAATGTTATTTATCACACACTTTTTCCCCACCCTTCTCATAACTTGCCTCCTCCTACAGGAAGCCCAAGCTCCTTTTCCTTTTTTTAGCCTAAGTTGCTACATAAACCCTAATCATATGACCACCTCCTTCAGCTACATCTTTCTTTGTAAAGTCCCACGGGCACATAAGTATAGAATTAAAGCTAGTTGTTCTCTTATGAGTCTATTATTAGTTTAATTTGCAGGCCTCAGGTACAGAACTTAACAGGGTGGAGGAAAAATATTTTCCCTCCCATATGGCTGGTTTCTAGAAGCATAACCCCATTCTCTGTCCCTGTCTTCATAAGCACCTCTCAAGATCTGTGTCCTCTCCTCTTCTTTGAAAAACACCAGCCATGCCTCCTTCAACTGTATCTTTCTTTGTGAACTCTCACGGGTAGATAAGCATATAATTCAAACTAGTTGTTCTCTTATGAGTCTGTTATCGGTTTAGTTTGCAGGCCCCAGATACAGAATATAACAGAGTAGAGGAAAAATATTTTTCCTTCCTCGACTGTTGGCTCATAGAAGCATCATCCCAGTCTCTGCCTCTATCTTCACAAGCACTTCTTCTTTAGATTCGTGTCCTCTCCTCTTCTTCGAAGGACACCAACCATTGGATTCAAGGCATACGTTACTCCAGGATGACCTCATTTTAACCAGCAATGATCTTCTTTCCAAGGAAAGTCACGTTCTGAAGTTCCAGGTGGACATGCATTTTGAAGAGGGGATACCATTCAACCCACAACAGTGTGCAAGGGCCCATCTTGTATCACATTCTGTGAGAAGATGGGAAGGAGGTACGAGGAGGTCAGTGGGTCCAGAAGCAAGAAGTGGGATGAATTCCCTGCTGATGGGTGTGGCCTTTCCTGGAAGTATGTGGCCAGGTTACCTATTACGTGTGTTGGGAGAAGGTCGATGGTCAAAGAGTCTTGATGTTTTCAGAGAACAGAATGTTGAAACCACAGTGGGAAGGTGGGGTTGTTTGAGGCTCTGGTTTGGGGTTAGGGCCCCCACTATGCTAATTCTGGTAGGGAAACGCTTTCCAGGCCTAGGGGATTCTCTGGCACTTGGAGTCCCCAAAGATGCCCATTTTCCTGTTAGGCATTTGGATAGACAATGGCTCACGGACTTACAAATTGGGGAGAATCCTTCAAATGCTGGGCCACGAGATTGACACTGGAGGGGTAGGTCACGAGGACAGAGTTCCTAATGAAGACAGATCCAGCCAGGGAGGCCAGGCTTTGGAGAGTGATCTTTTCAAATACGAGCACGTTTCTCTCCCTTTGGGCAGGGGCTAGTCATCTCACCGACTTGTAGGAGGAATGTCACTTCCTAGCACAAGGCGATAAGCACTCGGCATGACCATGGCGTCCGCAAGTCAAATCATCCTACAAGGAGAGATTTTGTGGCTCAGGCTGTTTCATGAGCACGTTCCTGCCAACCAATGGTCTCTCATGTGTCTTCTCCGTGATACCCATCCTAATAGGTGTGGGCAGATCCGTCACTGAGGTTTCATGCACTTGTTGGACACGAGTGCACCTTACTCGTGTGAACCGGACACAGGTGAGCGGTGTGGGGCAAGGTCACCAGCTTGGCAAGGTCACTATGTCATCAGCTGACATGGGTTATAGGATCTGCTCCCAGACTGGCTTGCTTTTGCGGCCACCTGGAAAGGAGGCTCTCGATGGACAAGACGTGTGGAAAACGAGCTACCTAGACTTTTCAGAACATTCAAGCATGTGTTGTGTTTCAAGAGTAATTTCCTGTTTATACTTTACAAAAATAAACATACATACATGTATTTTTCTACTTAAGGAACCATTTATATAAGGTTCAACGTCTTTGTGGATACAGGCTATGTCTGTGCAATGGCCGTGGTCCTCATGTGGAGGACATGAGGACAGCAAAGAGTTTGTCAGAAATCAGAGGCAGGGGCTCCTGGCTGGCTCTGTCCATGGAACATGAGACCCTTGACCTCAGGGTTGTGAGTTTGAGTCCCATGCTGCGGGTAGAGATGACTTTAAAAAATCTATAAACACACACACAGACACACATACAAAGAAATCAGTGGGAAGCTGGGATGTGTGTGTTTTCTGCCAAAACCACAATCACGTCCAGTAACTCTGTCCTTTGTTGTGCTTTTGGAAGTGAGTGATACTGGCACTCATGAAATATCAGATGTCTGGACCCCTGAAGAAATGTTTACAGGTGTTCAAGCCAACCTTGAGCTATGTGGCTCCCCATCGATCTCAAAGCCTCAGAAGCCTAGGCTTTGCTGGAGACTCAGAGGTCCAGTAGGGAGACGTCTGGCTCATTGGCTTCTTGGACTCCCAGACACGTATCTGTCTGGAAGCTGATGCCGTCCGTGGTGGCTCGCGTGAGGCTGAGAACCATCCCCTGCTAGAACCTGGCAGGTGTTCCTCCCAGCTTGTTTTCCCAATGTCTGTAAAAAATAAGGCCGTCTCAGGCATCCTAGCAGCATGATTTGGTTGATTCTACGGCAAAAAAGCAACTTACTGGAATGCACAGACCATGGGGGGAAGCCAGTTCCTTGGGGACATCAGGAAATACGTTAAACTTGCAGATATGATCATGTTTGCCCTGACGAGGTGTGTTGTGTGGAAATCCAGGTGAGCGATAGGAAGGCCTGTCAAGGGGAGATTGGACAAACCAGAAGAGAGATATTCAACACGCAAGCCAAGAGGGTTTGCTCGTGTGTGAATATGTAGGTTGACCCCGTCCTCCCAGCACATACGTCAGGAGACGGGATTTGGATAGAAGTCTGCGGAGCTTGGGATAGGTGATGAGGACGTGAGCGATGGGAACGGAGGCCAGAGCACTGGGAGGGATCTGCCAGGTGTGTGGCAGGTGACAGCTCTCCAGAAGGGCGAAACTAGGGGATGGCAGGTGACACAGTTTGAAAAGGCAAACATGGGGCACTGAAAATAGGGACCAGGGGACACTTCATGAAAGTGTAGAGATACGCTGAGAGACTCTTTGAAGATGAGCTTGTGGAGGAGTCGGCCGCCGTCATCTGTGCTGTGCAGAGACTCTGGGGTAAAAGGGAGGAGGCAGGTGCGTCCTAGCTAGGGGCTGCTGACACGGGCAAAAACTCATATCAGCTCATGCAAAGCAGGACATCCTATGGGATCGGTTAGGATTGCATATTGTACAGATTGGGGTTGGTCCTAAGGAGGAAAAACGTGAGACACTTAAGAGACCTTGGCAGTCATTAATCCAAGTCCTGGACATTTGGGGCTGATGGCTTCAGGGGCTGGGTGGCTGTATGTGGAGCTTGCTTGCCGGTCATGGGTCCGACCTCTGTCTGTCCATCTGATGTGGCCGTGGCCCATTTGGATATTTGGGTCTCTCCACGGAAAGGATCTGGGAGCATTTGTCAGGAGTGATGGTCACGGACGTGTCCGAGCTCAGGGAATTTTCCTTCTCTTCTGTTATCTGTCGAGTCCTTCCGTGTCCAGCGTCCCCTGGGTTTTCTGTGATGGGGGGAATCAGCTGTGTCTGTGTGCAGTGGTCTGGCTGGCTCCATGAGCAAACCTCCAAGCGAGCAGGTTCCTGGGGATTTGTGTGAGTTTGTCTTGGGGCGCAAGCTGTCTCTTGCTGGCATCAGGCTGGTGTATCCCCCAGAAGGGTGCACGAGACAAACCATGTCTCCCGGTGCAGTGACTATGTCCGGGCTCCCAAACACTGGAGTGGCTTCTCACGAAACTCCAGCTGGAGACATCTCCCCAAAGGCTGAAAAATTCCCTTAGCCAGTATCATTTTTAATGCAAACCATCTGCTTGAACAGAAAAAAAAAAAAAAAAAGAAAGAAAGAAAAAGAAAAAAAAATAGAAGGGGGGAAGAAAAAGGAAATCATGACCTCAGTTTGGTGCACAACAGACGATTCTCTGGTTTTTCAGCAAGAGGCAGAGCACTAATTAATTTTAAAAAATGCTGACCTCTTTCGAATTATTTTAGTCCTTGAGATGAAAACCATGTGTCACGATCGTGTGTGTTTTTACCCTTCTATAGGCTTGAAACTCTGGGTGTTTTTGGAAGGCTTCTGTACCTCTCGAAGCCTCAAATACCTCATTGTGAGTGAGCGTTTTAGGTTACTTTGCCCAGGACCGACAGAACAAAGACATGCATTGTGAGTGGGAGAGAGGCAGGGGCGGGTTTTAAGGAGAAGAGGCCACAGACCGAACTAGCAGGGTTGGGAGAAGTGAAGAAAAGTGTACCCAGCATGTAATTTCGTCTAGAGCCGGCCAATATAGGCAAATTATACGACCCAAGTCAGCCAGAGCTCAGACCCAGGAAATGGGGGGAGGAAACCAGATGAACAGGGATGTGTGCAAATATAGGGACTTCAGGGGTGTGTTTGTGTGCATGTGTGTGTCTGGGTCCATGAGCAATAATTCGCTGGTCCTCAAAGAGAATATTGATTTGGAACACCTGGGTAGATCAGTTCTTTGAGCATCTGACTTTATCTCAGCTCAGGTCTTACTGCATGGGGTTCCACGCTGAAGGGGGCAACCTACTGAAAAATAGAATAAAAATGGGGAGCCCGGGTGGCTCAGTCAGTTAAGCATTGAGCCTTGGGTTTGGCTCAGGTCATGATCTCAGGGTGGTGAGATCGAACCCCGTGTGGGCCTCTGTGCTCAGCGTGGAATGTCCTCAACACTTTCGCTCCTCCTCTGCCCCATCCCTTAGGCTTGCCCGTCAAATGTGTTCTGGGGGGAAAAGAAGGTGGAGAAATTTCAGCATCAGATGAAAAGATTAAAAATAGAGCTCCAGCAGTGGGTCCATGCCGTTTGCTGGCCGGGTTTCCTTGGGTCCATGCCATTCCGTAGTCACCGTATCTTTCTTACAAGTGACTCAGTGACAAGAACGTCACAGAGTCCTTTGTGCCTATGCGTTATTCATGTCCCGTTTCTGCACCTTTTGTGGATTTTCTCAACAGCATCCGTAGAATTGTTGAGCGAGAAGCATGCATGACCATGAAAGGTATAAGTAGGGGGAAGGGGTCTTGATAACACGCGATAACTTATGACTCAGCGTCTTGGACGCCGTCATAGTCAAGGGCTGAGCTCTGCAGGTCACATCACCAGGTCTGAAGAATTAGAATGTCACCCACGTCTTGTCAGCGCCAGATAAAGCCCAGACACCGAGAGCTCAAGCGCGCTGTGACTAGTCAGCGTCTTTGCAGAACAAGGCACTCGGACACATAATGAGGTAATGGGTGGTTTTCCCAGAACTGGTTTTTGGATACATGGTGGGGGGAGGAAATGTGGACACAGGAATCTGTGAAAGATTTGAAAATGTCGACATCAAAGCCAAAAGCAGTTGGAGCTGTAAACATCCACTTCCATTACATCCCGCAGGGAAATGTGGGTCCTTCAAGAGTGGACGAGGAAGATAAATCACTTACAGCGAAGTTTAACCGAGATTTGGAAAAAACCCACGCTCAGCAAAGATTGCAAAACGCGCTTATTCTATTGTAAAGAAATGCTGTCACAACTTAATTGTTGGAAAATCTCTAGGGTGATATCAGTTGGAGAAAGGACAAGAAATAAGAATGTGAAGGATGATGACTCACTTTGGCAACTTTAACTGAGTTTACCAGAGAATTAAAAAAAAAAAAAAAAGCACCACCTCATTTTGAGGGTATCGATGCAACCCATGCCCCTTCAGTGACATTGTTGCAACATGGAGAACACAGTCAAGGCGTATGGTATCATATATACGGTACAGTCCACTGGACCTGAAGGAGGGGGACTGCACATATACTACCATATGTACGGCAGAGTCCCACTCAATAGGAGGGCTGGAGCTGGGCATATACTACCATATATACGGTAGAGTCCACACCACCTGGAGTTCTGGGGCTGGGCATATACTACCGTATATAGGATAGAGTCCACATTACCTGGAGGGCTGCAGCTGGGCATATATTACCATATATAGGGCACATCCCCCCCTTACCTGGAGGACTGGGACTGGACATGTAGTCCCATATATACGGCACAGCCCCCTCCCCTGGAGGACTGGGACTGGACATGTACTGTCACATACAGGGTAGAAATAGACCCTTGTGGGTAATGACACTGTTGATGCCATGCTTGCGCCTGTCCACCAGAGATGTCACTGCCTGCCGACTGGGTCCACACGGTCCCCCACACCCACACCCATGCAGTCGTACGGCAGACCCCACCTACTCACGATGAAACACGCCTCCAGAACACGCCTCCAGAAAGAGGCTCCAGAACAGCCTGGGCATCCAGTCCTGATCCCATAATTCTGAATGCACGGGTACTCCTATCCCCGCAACTTCCTTGGGCATGGCATCGAGTTGCATTTCTGCCCAATGTACCTTTTCCTTACATGGGGGAATGCCCTGGGACTAGGGGTGAGGGCTGGTTGCCTCTGCTTCCCTTTGCCTTTGTCAGGGATCTGCAGAGAAACAGAGCCAATAGGATACATGGGCATGTGCATGCGTATCTTAAGGAGTTGCCTCATGCAATCAGTTTTGGGGCCAGCCACGGTGAAATCTGTAGGGTACACCTGCCAGCCAGGGAGGGGTTGATGTTGCCGTCTGGGGTCAGGATTCTGTGAAGCAGCAGGCTGGGAGCTGTGGTACAATCTCCTTTTCTTGGGAGAGCCCAATTTGTTTTTTTCTTTTTCCTGTTCTTCCTCTTCTTTATTTTTTTGCTTAAAGTCTTCAACTGATTGGACCAGGCCCACCCACCTTGTGGAGAATCATCTAGTTTATTAAAAGTCGGTTGATTGTAGCTGTTTATCCCTTTGGCAAGACACTTTCCCCACAACAATGCGACTAGCATTTGACCAAACAGCTGGGCTCCACAGCTTTTCCGAGTTGCTGTAATGTTAACCAGCACACCTTGCAGCGGTCAATTCCGTGCATTGAGATGGAGGACTGGAGCAGAGCAGGGGATGGGAAGGTGTGTAGGCTGCACACACGTTTGGGGAGACATGGTTCTGTGTGTGTCTGCGTGAGACTGTTTCAGGAAGAGACAAGGAGTAGAGCAGATGGCTTTCCCTGATGTGGGTGGGCCGTATCCAATCAGTTGAAGGAGGTCCGACTACATCAAAAAGGCAGACCTCCCCCAAATAAGACTTGCTCCTTCCAGACTGCTTTTGAACCGGTTTTCCTGCCTCCGGAGTGTATGTGTGTTGAGCCTGCTGGCTTTGGGATGAGAACGGAACCAATGGGTAGGAATCTTGGGGCGCCATCTTGCCAAAATACCCTACAGATCTTGGGTCTTGTGAGCTTCCCTAACTGCATCAGCCAATTTCTTATAATAAGTCTCTCAGTCTGTAGATATGCGTGTGTTTATATATATATGTGCATATATGGAACATTACATGTATAAGTATGTATTATCCATGTATATATTCATTATAAACATTAAGTATAATTAATAGGATGTACATGCATGTGTATTTATGTATAAAATTTATGTTTCTATATAGTATGTATATATATAGTTATAAACATTAAATATAGCTAAGAGGGTGTATATGTATTTAGAATATGTACATATATAACATAATGTTTATTATAGTATGTATGCATAATAGTTATAAATGTTAAATTTAACTGATAGCATATATGTGTATCTGTACATAAATATGTAGAATCTGAAAATAAATATAAATGCATAAGTATATTTATATACATTTATATGTGTGTATATATGTTTATATATATTTTATATATGTATATATTTATGAATATTTATATATATGTGGATTTAAAACCCATAGAATGTGTGCATGTGCATAACAGGAAGGTGTGTGTATATATCTCATCTATTTCTCTGTATCTAAAAATAATGAATTCCAGGGAAACGTTAGCATGCATGAATCCTTGTGCTGACCCATTTACCAAAAAACAAAACAAAACAAAACAAAACCCTCTCTGTCTAAAAATAATGAATTATTCCTTCTACTGATCCCTCCACAAAGAATCCTACTGGGAAGATTAGCCAATGTTCCTTGTGCTAGGGTCTGCAAAAAGAAACCGTATTCCGCCTTGCAGCCCCCATAGGCCCCACAATGCTGGGAAGCCGGATTTCCTTACTATTGTCCTCTTTTGCAAGAGAAAAGACTGAGGCCTTGATGGGGTGGGGGGAGCTAGGGGCTGGAGCCTGACAGAGCCTGCGCTGTGCCCCCAAAGGCCAGGGATCAGTCAACATTCATGTGCTCCCTGCAAGGTCTGTCTAGACTTTAAGTCCCTTGGTTCCCTTTTCCCACAAATCCCGCCCTTTTTGTTTTGCAAGCAAAGAGTTCATGGGCGCTCGGCTTTGATGCTGGGGAACAGGAAACAAAGTAAGGGGCACGGCTTTTCTGGAGGCGTAAAATAGTGCTCTGGGAGGATCTCTGTTCATCAGCAAATGTCAGCCAACCTGCAGGAAGGCACTCTTCCCCAGTGACATAGGGGATCACCCAGGAATGCATGTGGGAGAGAACCCCATTTAGGGACTGGGTTCCTGCAGCACATGGGGACTGGCTTCTTGGAGCTGACCTCCTGGGGACCTCCCAGGCAGTTCTCTTGGGGTGCAGGAAGAGAAGCATCCTGTCCTTGACCCCTTAGGAAATCCTACAGCCTGTTCCCTGCTGGGCCTGGGGGAAAGACGTTTGTTATTTGCACATTGCAGGCAAAATAAGGTGTGTTTAAAAGTCTATCCAAGCATTAGGCTCCACACTGGGCATGAAGCCTACTTTTAAAAAATATGTATATATATTTTTAATAAATTAAAGTATATCTAATATTTGCCACAGCAAATAAGGGAATTCAGCATCTCCACTTCCAAGGTGAGCTACATCTTTTGCAAAAAATGCGAGTAATCACCCAAATGCAAATATCCAAAGACAAGAAAAAGCACTTTTTAAAAAATATACAATGTTCAGAGGGGTTTTCAGCTTACAGGAAAAAAAAAAAAAAAAAAAGCAGCAAGTTCAGAGGGTGTCCTATGCTCCTTCCCCTCGAGGGTTTGCACTTTTGTAAACAGTTTGAATTAATGGGACACATTTATTACCATGAATGAGGTCAGGGGGATACATTATTGTTACGTGGCATCAGCCCTTAGCAGTGTTAGTGGGATATGCTATGGAAGCTGTGGGTGGTGTGGAGTTTGGCAAATGGAATGTTCCTGGGTCCCTTGTTACTGTAACCACTTTGGCAAATGGAATGTTGGAGGGTCCATTGTTACTGTAACCACTTTGGCAAAGTGTTCGAAGGTCCATTGTTACTGTAACCACCGCAGATACCGCAGCATCTCCACTGCCTGTCATTGATCTACACGGATGCAACCAGAATGGCCTGATGATTCTGGACGGCAGCGAGCTCCCCGTCTCATGCCCCCACAGAGTCGGGTTTATGAGAGGAAACGTGATGTAGCTCCGAATTCCTTCCCGCTCTGGCACTCACCCTGAAACAGAGAGCCACCCGATCTTTGAAAAAATAATTGTTTTTGCAAAAACTATTTTTTTTTAATAGAATTTATCTGGAAATAGTTTGAGATGCGCCGGAAAGTGCCGAGATGTGTTTGCACCCATGTTCGCGTCCTTGGGTGTGGTGCGTTTGTCAAAGCTACAAACCCGGCGTGGGTTTTACAACATTACTCGGAATTCAGTCACGGACTTCAGCCGGACGTCACCTGTTTTTCCACTGGTGTCCTCTCTCTGCTCCACGATCCAGCTCAGGGTCCTGCAGCAGGGTGGGGTGGTGGGTCAGGGGACATGCTTTTTTCTGGACCCTCCACACTTCTCCAGCTGGGGCTCTCCAAAATGACATGACCTGGAGGATATCTGACAGGGAGGGACGAGGGTGCCTCCCCTCCCCCACACACAGGGGCAGAGCTTGGTGTGAGCTAAGAGCATCTCTAAGCTGAGGTGGGCACTTGGGTATGAGGCATGGTAACAAAGGAGTCTGCAGAGACGCCCAAGATGGAGGCCGAGTTGCCAACTTCCAGGGCTGGTCAGGGGTAGAGAGGGAAACACGTGAAGTAAGGTGTGTGCTTGGGCAGCTCTATCTGGGGCACCAGCTTTCTGCCCTGTTTGCGGCCATAAAACCTTCTCCCCTAGAGGGATTCGCAGTTGAACTCATTTTGCAAAAATGTCTGCTGTGCATTGGCTAAGGGACGCTCCCTCCCAGGGGGCATCTTTCTGCCTCTGTCTCTGCTCACTGGCCTCCAGCTCAAAGCCACACTGATGGCAAAGGGCACCATTTACAGTGAACTCTGGTCTCCTCATTCCCCACATCCTTTATTTGCCTGTTGACCTCTTCTAGGATCTACACTGCATGCGTGCAAATGCCAGGTATGATTTCTACGACCTGTGGCCTTCAGAGCCCTTCGGCCTGGGGTACGGTCGAACTACCACACATTCTCTTTCCCTTTCCCTTCCCTTTTCCTTTCCCTTTCCCTTCCCTTTCCCCATGATTTTTCAAAATATAGGGGTGCCTGTGTCGCTCAGTCAGTTAAGCGTCTGCCTTTACTTCAGGTCAGGATCTCAGGGTCCTGGGATTGAGTCCCACATCAGGCTCCCTGGTCGACGGGGCGTCTGCCTCTCCCTCTCACTTGTAATTGTATTATCATGGCTCCCACCTCTTAGAATTTCCTTCCTTTCTTCCTTCCTTCCTTGAATGGCTTCCCTGAAAACATCTAATATGTAGACCCTTATGGTGAGTGCACCCTTCTGCTCCAAGTCAACTGGAGAAGGAGGATGCTGAAGAAGAGATCCAAAGACCCAATGAATTAATGAGGAGGGAGTTTTGTGAGTTATTCACATGATCCCTGATCTATGATGGTTCCACTTATGATGGTTCGAATGTATGATGGTGCGAAAGCAATCCGCATTTGGTAGAAAGTGTGCTTGGGATGTTGAATTTAGACATTTTCTGGGTCTAGGGACGTGGGGTACCATCTTCTCTCGTGACGCTGGACAGCGAGCCACAGCTCCCAGCAGCCACACAATCGTAAGGCTCAACAACCCATACACTGACGACCATTCTGCACCCACACAACCCCTCCGTGTTCCTTTCAGTACAGGATTCAGAGCGTTGCATGAGATCATCCACATGTTAGTATCAAATAGTCTTTGTGTCAGATGATTTTGCCCAACGGTAGCTACCATCAGTGCTGGGAGCAGGTGTCAGGCAAGTCAGGCAGGTTAGGATGTCCGGGAGGTTCTGAGTTTTAAGTGCATTTTGACTTAGGATATTTTCAGTTCACCATGGGTTTATCAAGATGTCACCCCAATGGTCTGGTAAGTGGAGGAAGGTGTGTACTTCTGTAAAGAATACGTTTTTCTGGATGAAGTTCTATCCCATCCATGTCTTCCCAAGATCAATCACTTGGGGTGCATCTGCAATCCTATCTCACCTATATCATCCCAGGAAGACGGGCGTGGGAGTGCCCCTGAGGACTGGCTGCTAGGACACAGAGCAATAAACAGAAACCATGTACCCATGCTTTGTCATGTGATGCAGCACAGATCAACTAATTTCTTGCGATTTTAGCTTTTTGAGCTGCAAAACAAGATTGAACTGGTTGGTCTTGACCATCCCTTGTGAAATTCTCTGAGTTCTACATAAGAAAGAGCGAGATAATCCATTTGTTTTTAGTAATGCAGACAGATTTTCCTCCGTTGTATTCCTCGTTTCCAGTAAAAATTTGGGAACGAGATGTGGGACATTCAAAGGTTATTCAAGGTGAATTTTGACTCCAGTGCCAAAAAGCATGATTCACTTTTCAGAAATGTTGGATGACTCAGTCATCATTAGCTTTTAAGGAAGGAGTAAGAGTCTGTTTTTATACAGCAGAATGCCTGCTAAATGCAATTCTTGAATGAGAAATGGTAGGTTAAAAAGCAGATCTAAATTTCATGAAATAATACCCAGGTAGAAACAGGTGTAAATTTGAAAGGAGACAAGAAGAAGTAACCTTGAGTAATGGTATATCCAGTGAAACAGATCTGCTAATGGGAGAACGAAATCCACCTAAGGACTCAAGTGACCCTTTGGAACCATTGACTCAAATGCAAGACATCAACTCGTTAATGATCAGTAAGGACTCACGTGTGAAGGGCTAGGAATTTTAAACATCTGTCACGTAGCATGTTCTCATCCCCTGAATCGAGCCTTCTGGCCGTAAGTGCCACTGGCTTGACCTGATGCGTGTTAATGAATAAAAGGAATGAGAAATATTCTAGCGTATTCCACATTTTATGATTTATTATATTTTACTCCCATGACTTTATCTTGGCCCCAATTACCCTGTAGCCTGACCTCATTCTTGCCTTGAAATATGACAGTATGCTTCATCTTCAATGACTGCTAATTGCTCCATTCCAAAGTCATTATTGAGGAAGGATAGGGAAAATATAAATAGGAATATTTCATATGCCTGTGAAGTATCTATTATTTTTCTTCTTTTTTTTTTAACCTATCTGCCCTTGATGGAATCATTTTTCATGAATTTGAAATTGACATTTGTCCCTAATCACAACGTAATTTCACCCAGAACATCAGTACAAGGACGCCCAAAGGCTCTGGGAGGAGGGACACTTTTAAGAGGTCCATTTTGGTAGTTGGGTTGTCTGAGCATGCTCAGAAATTGAGTCATGGCATGAAATTGTCCCCTTGCCAGTGACCCTGCAGGTAATTCCAGCAACTGTCCCAACTTTGGCTTAGCCAAGGAATACAGGAGCAGGAGATAGTAGGAGTAGAGCTTGACTCTGTTTAAAAAAAAAAAAAATGGTGCATGCCCTTGGAGACCTCAGCTGGTCAGGGTGTGCCCTCCTCTGGGCAGGGTTATGCATGAACTCCCAACTATGCATGGATAGTGACAGATTTCTTCTTCTTTGTTCCATTTCACTAGACTCTTTGGATGACACATTCTCTCTTTCTGGATGTGTTCATACCTGCCTTCAGGTTTGGCTGTGCTCTATGAGTCACACTGTCTCCTTGAGGTGAAGATCTCTATCCCCTTCTGTTCTGATTTATTACAGTTTACATTTTCTGTCTTGCAACTCTTCCTTTCCAGGTAACACGTGTCCCTGGAGATTGCCCACACGACAATCTCCAAAAGAACAAATAAACACATGAATCCTCAGTTTGATTCTAAATGACAACCATAGGGGTCATGATTATCTGTTTAGGAAAGACCATCTATGAGTTGTTGGTGGTTGTGATTGTCTGTCCAGGAAGAAGAGGCTGTGACTGATTGAGGGTGGTCATGATAATCTGTGTCCAGCGAGGATAGTCTAGGAGTGATTGGTGGTGGTCATGATCATCTATGTCCAGGGAGGACAGTCTATGACAGATTGGTGGTATTTATGGTCATCTGTGTCCAGGAAGGATGGTCTATGACTAATGGGTGGTGGTTGAGATTGTCTGTCCAGGGAGAAGAATCTATGACTGATTGCTCACAGTTGTGATAACCTCTGTCCAGGGAAAACAATTTATGATCAAGATGGTGAGCCCTGATTGTCTCTATCCAGGGGTCCCATTCAATGACCAAGATAGTGGGTGGTGATCATTTTATTCCCAGTTTTATTAGAATAGGAGTTTGAAATGTAACATTTTCTACATCAGTCTCTGGTCCAAAAATGTTTTGCTGTCTAAGAGACTCAATATTTCCTGGCAGAGTAGACTCTTGGGAAAAGCTAAATAGAGAGTAGGTCAAACTTCTTCTGGGGGTCCTGTACTCCCACCTCCTGCGAGCTTGCTGCCACCAAAAGTCATCCTTCTGGCATCCCCTGCCCACGTGAGATGCTCACTGTGTCTGCACTGCCAAGAGGATCCTCCATGTTCTAGAAATGCTTCCCTTCCTTCCCCTGGTCAAGCAGTACATGTCCATTGACCCCTTTCTTGAGGCCCTTGATCCTTGAGCAATGACTGCAGTGATGGCACAAATGGTCTTACTAATGGTCCTGCGGGCTTCTAGGTCAATATCTAATGTTTACATGTGTACTTGCCTCTGATATCGGAAATTTGATTCCCTTGGCCAGTTGACATACAGGGCTTAACGAAGGATCAGGGACCCATTTGAACTTCTCCTGGAATGCCTCCATGCTGATCCTGACAATCCCACCCCTGACACCCATGGTCCAGTCTCATTAGCTGGATTGAGGTGGGAACTTCTATGGATGCTTGGATAGGTCTAAATTTTGTTGAAGACATTAGATTCATTCCTCTCTTTCTCTCTTTCCATCCCTTTATTGCTTTTAAAGTTTTATTTATTTATTTTTAGAAAAAGAGGTGGACACTCGGGAAATAGTCAAGAAGCCCAGGTGAGATAGTGGAGGAAATCTGGGTGACCAAGCAAGGCTTTTGGGTAGTAGGATCACTGGACATGGTCATAACGTTCTTCTATCCATGAGTACTTGTAACACTGGTTTTGATGCTAAACATCCAGGTAGGAGAGGAAGATATGGTGGCCACCATGTATCAGCGAGCCAAGTTGGGCACAATGGGACCTGAGGAAGTCTTTTGGGGAACACCACAGGTGGTGGGTAAGGTTTTCCAAGAACCCTGGAGATCCCATCTATGAGGGAAAGCAAACAATCATTCCATGTTGCTACTTTGACTGAGTATTTGGACACGCAACCTGGAGGGAAGTTGACATTTGAGCACATACCCATACATACAATTCTGTTTCACATTTAAGTCAGTTTATGGGATGTCTTCTTAGCAGAGCAGATATTGTGAAGGTTTTTATGCCCATCTTTTGTTGCCAACAGAGAGTGGAACCAAAGGAGAAAAGTAGTAAAAGACGTCAGACTAGTGTTTTTTAGATAATTCATCTTAGAACCATTATTATTGTTCCACTTGAAATTAAGTATTATAGCATTTGGTAGAAAAAAAGTCCATCTGTGGAAAGGCCCAGTCTTTGTTTTTGAATGAGGAAACTTCTACGTGAACGTCTGGTGCTTTCTTTCATGAGTGCCCTTTGGACACATGGAGGATTGCGTGTACACTGTCTCATGGCGGGCTTCTGGTGACGTCGTCCACACTGCCAGGTCAGATATGCCACTATGTGTTGCACTGTACAGCCGCAGGGCTGGTGTGAAGGGGATTCACGCAGGAGGAGAAAGTTCATGCCCATTCCTGGAGGTCCTGCAGAAGGAGCTCTTCCTTGATCTGACCCCACCTTCACCAACAGAAGAAGCCACTTTCTAACCCTTAGGGATTAGCCAAAGGAGAGGCGGCCAGGTGGAGGGGCTCCCCCTGGAGAGGTAAATCCACCTCCCTCCATGTGGAAGCAATGCTTCCCCTCCTACAGCCCCTGGAATCTGTTGGAAACGTCTTAACTTTTGAAGCTGGGCAACAGAGAGATCACCAGCTCCAAAGCACTGATACGGTTGCCCTGGAATTCACTTGCGTTCAGTTTGTTTAGAATGGGAGTTTGCTGCCCAGGGCCTTCAAAGCCCACATGTGTGCCTGGCCCCCTGAAAGCCAGCAAGCCCAGAGCTCTGAGGGCTGAGCAAATGGTCCTGTGGGGCACGCGGGGTGATGACAGCAGCTTTGTATACTTGGTCAGCAACAAAAGGGGATGCCAAGGGGATCACAAATGGTAAGAAGGAAGAGGACAGGCAGGGGTATGGAATTTACACAGTGCTGTGGGGGCTTTGATGTGAGGACAGGCTCTGCTGGGTTCTGTCTGCCAGACACATTTATGGAGGAATTAGGAAGAAAGCAGAAAGTCCCCATGGGGTTTCCATGGTACCCGGTCTATTGTGACACTTTGGCTGTAAGCTCTCTCCCTCTGTCCCAAGCCAGCACCAATGGGGCAGGCGGCAGAAAGATGGTCCATGGTAAAAAGGCCACAGGGTTAAACGTGGTTCCTGATATGCAGAGAGAGTTTGACAGAGAATGAAATTGTCATTTGAGGCCTGTCCTGAGACTGCTGCAGATGTCAGGGCAGGACCCTTTGCAGCAAACACGACAGGCTTATTTGGTGAGAGGGCGCCTACGGTGTGGTGTGAAGGTACAGGGTAACGTGTACGCAGCAAGCACCAGAAATGCACTGGGAGCAGCCGTGATGCCCTTCAGCAGGTCAATGCATAAAAAAACCGGGATCCCCCTGGACAATATACTATGACTCGGGGTTAAGAAAAACTGAACGATCAAACCACAAAAAGACATGGAAGAAACTTACATGCACATCACTAAGGGCAGGAAGCTAATCTAAAAAGATTTTAGACCTCATGATTTCAGCTCTAGGACATTCTGGACAAGACAGAACTGTAGAGATAGTAAAAAGATGAGGGGTCGTCTGAGACCGGGGGATGGACGGATGAACAGGTGGGACACAGAGGGTTTTCAGAGCAGTGAAACCACTCTGTATGACACCGTAATCGTGCATACTTGTCATCGTACCTTTGCCCAAACCCATAGAATGGACACCCCCGAGGATAAACTCAAATGCGCACTAACCTATGCATCTGGGTGGTGATGATTTTGGATGTGGGCTCTTCACGAGTACCACGTGCCCCCTCTGCTGCGGGTACAGGGGGACAGGGAGGGGTGCATGGGGAATCTGCACGTGCTTCTCAATTCTGTGTGAACCTAAACCTACTCTAAAAATATCTTATTTTTGCCCTTGCTTCCCTTGCCTTTGGAGATGTGTCTAAGCAAGAAGTGGCTGTGGCTGAGGTCAAAGAGGTTGCTGCCTGTGTTCTCCTCAAGAATTTTGATGGATTCCTTTCTCACATTGAGGTCTTTCATCCATTTTGAGTCTATTTTTTGGGGTGGTATAAGGAAATGGTCCGGTTTCATTCTTATGCATGTGGCTGTCCAGTGTTCCCAACACCATTTGTTGAAGAGGCTGTCTTTTTTCCATTCGACATTCTTTCCTGCTTTGTGGAAGAGGAGTTGACCATAGAGTTGAGGGTCCATTTCTGGGCTCTCTATTCTGTTCCACTGATCTATGTGTCTGTTTTGTGCCGGTACCATACTGTCTTGATGATGACAGCTTGAAGTCAGGCAATGTGATACCTTCAGCTTTGGTTTTCTTTTTCAACTTTCCTCTGACTCTTCAGGGCCTTTTCTGATTCCATACAAATTTTAGGATTATTTGTTCCAGTTCTGTGAAAAATGCTGGTGTTATCTTGACAGGGATTGTACTGAATGTGTAGACTGCTTGGGATAGCGTAGACATTTTAAAAATATTTATCCTTTCAACCCAATGGAATATTATTCACCCATCAGAAAGGATGAATACTTACTATTTACATCTACGTGGATGGAACTGGAGGGGATTATGTTGAGCAAAATAAGTCAGTCAGAGAAAGACAATGATCATATGGTTTCACTCATATATAGAATACAGCAAACAGCACAGAGGATCATAAGGGAAGGGAGGGGAAACAGAATGAGAATTTATCAGAGAAGGAGAACCATGGCAGACTCAACTCTGGGAAACAGACTGAGGGTTGTGGAAGGTAACTGGGTGATGGGCATTAAGGAGGACATGCTTGGGATCGGAGAAGGTGGAAAAGGGTTAACTGTAAATGAACTCTTAGGGATTTATTATCGCGATGGAAATGTCATAAAATTGGTTAGCGATGACATCACAGAGCTCAGTAAAACTTACTAAAAATCATTAACTCATATACTTAAGTGAGTTTTGTGGTGGTTAAATGATACCTGCATCATGAAAGCCAGTGTTCTGCTGGGATTGCTTAAACATTGTGTAGGAATAATATTGTCCCAGTGTGGAATGCTAAGCCTGATTACAGAGCCTGGGTTCTTGAATTTTGGGACTGAGCTCTGGACCTGGCTTTTTGTTGGCAGCTCCATTAAAGAGCTCATCTGCAGTGTAGCCTGAGCCAGGGTAAGAATCCATGAAGCCGTTGGTTCAGAGCTGTCGAGCCCAGGGCTGCATTACAGTTTTGCATTGATGGCTGGTTGACTGTTGGAAAGAGTTTTGTTGTGTGGGAATGTGTGTAATAATACTCATATCTCAGGGCCAAGGAAAAGCATGGATAGATAAGTGGGATGGATGAATGGATAAACAGATGGATGGATGAGGTAAGTAGATAATGCATGGATGGATGGATAGATGGATGAATAGATGGATGGATGTTTGGATGGATGGATGTGTGGATGGATGATGGATGATGGATGGGTGGATGGATGGATGGACACATGGATGGATGGATATGTGGATGGATGTGTGGATGGATGGATGGATGGATGGATGATGGATGGACAGATGATGGACAGATGGACAATAGACAGACAGATGGATGGGTGGATGGATGGATGTGTAGATGGATGTGTGGATGGATGGATGGATGGATGGATGGGTGGATGGATGGATGGATGGATGGATGAGATGAATAGATGATGGATGGGTGAATGGGGAGATAGATCAATACATCAGTTGATCAATAGAGAGATTGATAGATAATACATAGGTAATAATAGATAAATAGATAGATAGAAAATCTGTGGAATGATTTCCAAAATTAAAATTTTTAAGTGGCTCCTTCTTGGGACATATGAAATTTCCTGCATGCTCCTGGACATTGTTTAGTCATGTCTTCAGTTCTTGTACATCCAGTCAATTAAGGAAAAGCATCTGGACTGTGGGATTAGCTGCATGGAGCCAGAGGAGAGAGGTCTTTGGCTCATGCCATACTGTGTGTATTTACAGTCCTTGCTCACCCTGAAGTGCCTCCCACACGGAACTGCAGTCTGGAATAAATGGCCTACCCATCTCACACAATGCTTTCCCCCCAAGACATGCTTGACCGGCTTTGTCTGAAGCAGAACAAACACAGTTTGCGCTCAAAGTCTTTGTATTTTCCTATCAAACCTTGCTCAAGATTAAGTTCTATCAGCACGGATCGATATGGTGGTTTGCTTCTGAGTTGTTTCTCTCCACACTGTGCTCCCCCTGTCCCACTACTGGCCTTGTCTCCATGAGCTCTTGCCCCTACCCATACCATGGGGTGCCCTCTGCACCTCCCTGTGGGAGACTGCTTTCCACCAAGGATTGGGTGACCCTCATAGCATCATAGCTTTCATTGGACCTTGAGCCAGTGTGTTTCTAGCCCTGGGTGATTTGCATCTATTTCCTTTCTTTCTTTTTTTTTTAAATTTTTATTTATTTTTTACAATTTCTTTTCAGTGTTGTGGAATTCATTGTTTATGCACCATATCCAGTGCTCCATGTAATACATGCCCTCCATAATACCCACCACCAAGCTCACCCATCCTCCCACCCTTTCTCCTCCAAAACCCTCAGTTTGTTTCTCAGAGTCCACAGTCTCTCATGGTTCATCTTCCCCTCTGATTTCCCCCAACTCACATCTCTCCATCTCCCCATGTCCTCCGTGTCATTCCTTATGCTCCACAAAAAAGCAAAACATATGATAATTGACTCTCTCTGCTTGACTTATTTCACTCAGCATAATCTCCCCCAGTCCCGTCCATGTTGCTACAAAAGTTGGGTATTCTTCCTTTTTGATGGAGGCATAATACTCCATAATGTATAAAGGACCACGTCTTCCTTATCCATTGTCCGTTGAAGGGCATCTTGGTTCTTTCCACAGTTTGGTGACCGTGGCCATTGCTGCTATGAACATTGGGGTACAGATGGCCCTTTTTTTAACTACATCTGTATCTTTGGGGTAAATACCCAGTAGTGCAATTGCAGGGTCATAGGGTAGCTCTATTTTTAATTTCTTAAGGAACCTCCACACTGTTTTCCAAAGTGGCTGCACCAACTTGCATTCCCACAAACAGTGAAAGAGGGTTCCTCCTTTGAATCTATTTTCAATTGTTGCTTATTCCATGCAAGAGGAAAATCACAGTTCCCAGCTGAGTGGGACCGGCGGGTGGTAAAGTGCCAGGAAAACCCGTCCCCTGGTCTCACACTGCCCTAGTCACAGCTCCTTGAGTAAAACTATGCAAAAACTATGTAATCATATAAAGATTGTATCAGAAAATAACCAGGGTTGATTTCTGTCTTTACCAACACTGAGGTCATGACCTACAATAAGTTATTTCAGCTCTTTGAGCTCCAATGTCTTCTCCAGTCAAGACGGAAACACCTGTCTCATGACCAGTCATGTCCACCCAGAGGGGTTAGGTGACAAACATCCCCCAAATGTCATCCTTTAAGTCAGCAAAGGTTCATTTCCCTCAGGTCATCCTGTGCCAATGGAGCATCTCCACAGGGTTCTTGCTCATGGAAGGTACTTCTCCTCCCGCCTGTGGGTTTCATCCTCCTGGATCAAGTGGACAGGTCAGAATTCACAGTAGGGTCACCACTCAGCTCAGGGGGGGACTCACACTGTATGTCCAGAAGCACAGAGCAGGAAATATTTGGTGCTCGGCTCCTGAAACGCCAGGCACTGCCATTTTGCCCCTCTGTGTTTAGATAATCATTGGTGGTTCTTTGAGTCAAGTCCCTTCTTTGAGGACTGGATCATACGGATCCATCCCTTCAGACCTCATGCTTATCTCTGGGGTTCAAATGGATTCTTGATTCAAATTTTAAAACATATAAATGTGGGAAGGCTCCATAAGCACTTGTCCATGGCTATTTTTACATGTTGTAGAGTTAGACTTTTTGCACAGGTGTCCTTCCTGCTCTTGCCATGGACCAAAGGGGGTAGGGGGAAGAAGAGATCAACATAAAAACTTACATTTAGGCTCATTGAAGTCAGATACCAATGTGGATCATTACCACCCTATGGAGTTTCATTTTGTTCTGTTTTCAAATATAAGGATACATGATTCAAAGTTCCACCGCTTTGTGTCCTAACAAAGGGAGATGGGGTTACAAGGTAGGTATGGGCGCTTACTGCTTCATTTTGGATCTCCCTGACTCAGTGGATACAAAGAGACTTCCGTGTCCCTTCAGCTGCTCACATGTACATGGCATGTGTTTCCCCCCAGGGTGCTGAACTCAACAGTGAGTCTTTTCTTGGATCCATCATTTGTGGGGATTTTATTGGTTGTTGATGGCTCAGGGGAGCCTTTCAGAGCAGAGTAAGAAAACTGGCCAGAAAAGCTTGCTTATTTATTTATTTACTTATTTAAATTCCCTTTTTCCACAAATATTTTTTTAAACAAAAGAGTCTGTTCACTTTCTATGAACTAAGTACGGATGTGGTTTTGGGGATGCAGGATGGTCCGTTGGCCATGAACAGATGCCTAGAAAATCCTACTGTTCAACCGTACGGATGACGAAGGATGTGTCTCTGATTTCCTCCCCTGGGTACCATCTTGTCCTCCTGGGAGGGGGAGACCTTGGTTGTCCTGAAGAACAGCTCTTTCTAGAACTGCCTTGTCATTAATCAGTAGACTCGTCCCTGTGGGCATAATATGAGTTTTCTGAATCTAGGTGAACAATGCAGACTCCGCCTTACGAGCAAAATCACTTACGACCCAAAGACGAGCCATTATACGTGTTTAAAAATTACCTAAGAATCACTCCTGGGGATCATTAGGAGCTAAAGTTATGGAACAAATTCAAAGTGATGTATTAGATTTCTGTAAATGTTGGCTTTTGGTCCATTTCTTTTCAAAAGACAAGGGGTTAATGGGATATCTTTACAAATAGCATCTGTAATTACACATGACTGTTTAGAGTGTGTTAGGTTGTGGTTAGGGGAAAAAATTGGCTTTGTCATAGTTTATTAAATTAAAGAAACCACAAATAAGTAAATACATATTCTCAAAGAGAGTTCCCTTTGACAGAGAGATTTCCATGTGGTTGCTATTTGCCAACTGAAAAGCCCAGTAGGCTGAAAGAATTTACTGGAAAGGGTACTAGAGGACAGATACTCTGCTATGTTCTTTTTTTAGGATTCCTTTGGGGAATTAACTTTTCAAACTCAGAGTTATTGCCAGGTACTTCACAGGAACCGAGAAATTGTTGTTTCTGTAAAGGAAGCAGAGCCTACAGTCATGGCATTGGCCATGTTGTAGAGTTAGACTTTTTGCACAGGTGTCCTTCTATTGCCCCATGAGCAAGGATGCTACACATTTGGCTGCAGAAAATATGGGG
This sequence comes from Pteronura brasiliensis, assembly GCA_004024605.1. NCBI lineage: Eukaryota > Metazoa > Chordata > Mammalia > Carnivora > Mustelidae > Pteronura > Pteronura brasiliensis. The sequence goes on from PJEN01004641.1 coordinate 61,692, forward strand.
TCAGCCCTCTCTATATAGGCCACCTGATTTTGCCTCAGGTGGCTACCTCAATTGCCTGGGGTGCCTTCTTTCTTCCTTTCCTCCTTCCCTGGTTTCCATGAAAATAGTCAATGGAGGGAGAGAGGGTACTATGTGAATATAGGGTCTTCACATGGTGCTCTTTTTGAGGAGATTGCAAACAGCTCATTATGGTCCGTGTCCTGCTGCACGTGAAAGGTCTCTGTGGTGGGTTGCTATCACAGGCCAAGCTCAAGCATGTCACGCAGTCCCAAGTAAATCTCGTGTACAAACTACACATTTGCACACATAATGTGGACACAGGGCATTGGTCTGTCTGAAATTTCTAATTAGAGGATTCAGTTGGCCAAACTCTAACACAACATTTGATGAAACCGGCCAATGTTCTCCATGTTCTCAAGTTGCAAGGATTCCCAAGTGGCCATCTGCTTACCTCTGCTCTTCCCCCTGGCTTTTAAGTTACATGGTGCTTGTAGAAGCTTTCTGGGGAATGTGGCTGCCATCGGTCTTTTCTCTGGATTCCTTTGTGAAGCTCCCAGAGAGAGAGTATTTATGTCCAAGTATCCTGATGGGAGATGCATGTTTCCCACTTTCTGATCCTATCTCTGCAAACTTGGCTCCCAAAGCACCATCCCTTCCTTCATTGGTGTGACTCAACCCCCTCTCATGAATTGCATGCTAGAAACATTCTGCAAAATGTCAACCCCAGAGAGTGGTCTTGGTGGTATGGGTCCAGTCCATGAACAGCCGTGGAAACTGGCCATTAATGCGGTCCATGTCAATACCACCTTGCCCTGCTTTCTGTGCAGGTGGGCCCAACGGAAGCCCAATTAAGTTCTCAGTGTGTTAATCCAAATCGGGTTTCCTTGTGCCCAACCCCAATGAGGACCTTGACGCAGTACAAGGGAAAGACATGTCAGTTTCCCAGTATCGTGGGTGTTGATCCAGACTTCACAGTAGACATGAAAATCGTCTCTTTCACAGTAAGGGAACATCTCTTTATTAAAAATTATCATTGTTCATCATGGATTTGGGGGGACATTTGTTTTATTATAATATTGCTTTCCATTGAAGCTTTCTGTGTCCCTTGAAATTTCATGGCTGGAGTGTGGATCCCACTTGCGTTAACGTCGTCCTGCCTTGGGTATCATGGCTCATTCTAAAGACTATGAACATATAGACTTTTGTGTATGTATGATTTTATGGAATTATACATGCATATATGTGTGTATACATATACACGTGTTATGTGTGAGTGTGTATGTATGCACACTTGTTTATGCGTATATATAATTCTGGACATACAGAATTTCGTATGCTTAAAATATATATGATATTAACCACGGCTTTCTCATTATATCAAAATACATTACATATGCATATAAATTCATATTTGTAATAATTTTTTAAAAAGCTATATCATATGCAGATGTGTATTTGTATATACATGTACAATTTTGTATGCATAAAATTCTATACATACACAATATAGTATCTATGTATGCACATGGATATAATTTTAACCAGCTATATTTACACACATATGCATAGGTGTACATAACTTTAAAATGTATAAAAATTGTATTCATGTAAGAAGATATTTTTAAAATTTTTTATTTATTTTAAAAATTTCTTTTCAGTGTTCCAGAATTCATTGTTTATGCACCACACCCAGTGCTCCATGCAGTACGTACCCTCCACAATACCCACCACCAGGCTTGCCCAACCTCCCACCCCCTGACCCTCCAAAACCCTCAGGTTGTTTTTCAGAGTCCACAGTCTCTCATGGTTCGTCTCCCCTTCAAATTTCCCTCAACTCCCTTCTCCTCTCCATCTCCCCTTGTCCTCCATGCTATTTGTTATGCTCCACAAATAAGTGAAACCATAAGATAACTGACTCTCTGCTTGACTTATTTCACTCAGCATAATCTCCTCCAGTCCCATCCATGTTGCTACAAAAGTTGGGTATTCATCCTTTCTGATGGACGCATAATACTCCATAGTATATATGGACCACATCTTCCTTATCCATTCATCCATTGAAGGGCATCTTGGTTCTTTCCACAGTTTGGTGACTGTGGCCATTGCTGCTATGAACACTGGGGTACAGATGGCCCTTTAAGAAGATATTTTTAAATGAGCTTGATACATATACATACATACATGTGTGTATACATGAATGCTGTTTGCATAAAATATAGTATATGTACCTACACAGATGTCCTTGCAATACATGAAAATATATGTATATATGATTTTTTTAATCAGGTATGCTAGCTGAGCCCTAGCATAAGATGGAAGAAGTACAAAATTTCATCAATAAATAAATCCAGTACCAAATTATGCAACAGTTTAATTACATACATACACACACATGGTGCTCAGGGACCATAAGCTTTTCCCCATAAAGCACAGGAATGGAGTGTTCAGTGGGCCCTGCTTTGCAAGTTAAGACACTGACTTGTTTCCTAAGATGCCTGACCTCTCCCCTCAGCTCTTAGGGGGTGATCTCTAAGCCTGTGTCATGTCGTGCCTCATAGGAATCTCTTTTTTTGTCCGGGGACTTTGGAGCCCTGGATCTTCTAATGTGATTTTGGGTGGTGGGCTGGCTGGGTGGTCATAACAGACAGTTTTGGGGGGGCTATCCACGTTAGAGATAGTGGTGTGACGGGTCATGGAGTGTCAGCTCAGACCTCAGGAAGGGCTGGCGGCAGAGGTCCACCACGTGGGCTGTTGGCCATGGAGCCCCCAGTAGAGACAGGTTGGCCTGAGCTCTGTGGTTGACATTGCTTTATGCACTGGTTCTGGGGAGCTCCTACTCTTCTAGGCAACACGGGGATGGGTCCACAGAAGCTCTGTCTTTGGGACTTTCCCAGACCTGGTCCATGGTCCTCTTCCTGGGATGGATTCGATGTGCCTCCTTTGTCCTGTGCCCGCGGTATACACCCCAAACCGTGAGTACGACCACTCTCAGGGAATCCTGGGGTCCTTCTCATGAATTACCAAAACCGAGGGTGACATCTACCAGAAACGGTTCCCCCTAATGAGCAGCTGGCTACCTTTTGCTACTATGCTGCCTTAAAACCAATGAACTGTAGCTCTTGGAGGTTCCTTTCAATCTTGGGCTGTATCACAACAAAGTCTGTTCTATTTTTTTCACGTGTATGTGTGTGTGTGAGAGAGAGAGAGAGAAACACAGGGTTTGGGTCTATCTAATGCAGTTCTGATAATAATACTTCAGAATTACTGGAGTTCAAACCTACGAGAAGAAACCTCAAAGTGCCTGGGCCATGCTTAACTGGACTTTGCTTTTCATATTTTTCTGGTGATTTATCTTTTTCGCTTACTTGCATCCGCACATCTGTTTGTATTTAAATCCAGCGGAAGGAACCTGGGGAGGCTCCAATTTATTTTTCGGGGAGGGATTGGGAAAGGCCAGTCCCCACCCTCCCTCCCCACACACTGATCCCAGTTCATGATAAGGAGCATCTGCTTTTCCCCACGCTGGCGATAGCCAGCAGGGACCAGATTTCCTTCCAGAAACAGTTCCATGCCGGCTTGCCTCTGGCTTAGGAAGACAAGTGACAAACTGCTGTAACTCATTTCCGTAGAGTCTGCTACCAATGGCTTGCAACCGTGAGACCACTTGGGAACAAAGAAAGCTTTTTTTACTGAAAGAGGACCAACGTCAGAATGGACAAGACGAGACTTGCCTTCTCTCCGTGGTGTTGTTGGCTTTGCGTTGGGTGGGATTGGAAGCTGGTCATCGAGGTAGGGGTGTAGGTCCAACTTTCCAAGATGAATAGCAAATGTATATGTAGAAAAGGTTGGCAGAAGCCAGATTTTGGTGGTGATGCTGTGAATATCACTATCCTGTGAGCCAGTGGGGTCAGTGGGGAGCCTGACCACCACCAGGAGGGAGGGTCCTGTAGATTGAAATTCCCATCCCTGATTTCGAGCTGTGGCATCTCAGCCATAGCTGTGCCCACCTGCCCTGTTTCTGGAAATGCAGTGCATTGCCAAAAGGAATCCTTTCGTGTGCACAGCTGGGCAATGGACACACAGCCACCTCAATGCCACCATTTTTATGAAGCCAGGCAAACACTTGAGAAGTATACGGTGAGTGAATAACAAGTTGTGTCTGGGGCACAATGGTCATGTTTCCGAAGAGCCCACGTTGACTTGGTATGATCTCCACGCTGTGCAAACACAATTTGTTTTCCCTAAGACTGGGGACCCAAGAGGCAAACGCCAGCTTGCTCCCCAGGAACCAGTTGGGTGAAGCCATACAAACCTGGAGTCCATGCCTGGAGACGATCTTGGGGGAATCCCAAAACTGTGATGATGTGAGTGTTTCCGTGAGCTCAAAACCATTTTACAAGACAAAAAATAACAGTCTCTTCTTTGGGTTCAGGGGGGTGGTGGACACGTTTCCGAGAAAGCATGCATGCATCTTGTCTTTTATTTTGTTCGTTTATTGGCTTCTGAGTGTCCTCTGCAAGAGAGATGTCTTTGGAGATTCTCCACCTATAAAAATATATTGTGCCCGTAAAGGCGCCCGTGGGAATGTTTACGGCTGTATTACTAGATGATGTATTTATTACAGTTTCTGTAATTCTTCCAATCTCAACTAAAGCAGCCAAACACAGAGATTCCTCAAGAATAAACCGGTACAGAGACATTGAGCAAACACGTATGTAAGATTACTTCTTCTTCAACTTCGAGAGGACAGGAGGTAGGTGTCACCGATGCTGCATTTTGTCATGCAAAAGGGACCATGAAAATATGTGGAAGAGGAGGGTTTTATGTTCCACTGAGCCCATAGAAAGCTAACGTTGGTTTAGAATAGAATCGATCGGCCACAAGTACGATTGTATTTTATTGCAAGTGGAGGGAATGAGAAGAGTAATGAAGGTCAACTCCCAAAACAAGAGCGCGGTTTGAAGGAAAACCCAAGCGCAACTGATTTTGTGAGTCTTATGTGTTTTGACATGACTTCCTCAATGTTTCAATCTTTATCAGGTTTTTCGAGGGGCTGGCAAATGATGACCTTCAAATCACATCACACTTCCCGCCTGTACTTGTCTGATTATGAACCAAGCATGGTTTCTACCCTCTCACATACTTTAGATAGTTCCAAGGATGGATGTTTTATGGGAACACGGTCATGCTAATTCACTTACGGATCACCTTCGGCGACTTTCTCTCAGCCATGGCAGAGCTGAGGTGTTGCAGAAACCCATATGGTCCACAAGGCTGAAAATATTTATTATCTAGCCATTTGGAAAGTTTGCTGGTGCCCAGTTTGGAGACTTAGGTAAGCCCTGGTTTTGGAATTCTGCAGGCTGAGGGAAGTCATGTAGGTAGGATGTCATCCATGCACTCAGGGTTCTTGCAAATAATGTGAGGAGACAGGACAGGAAAACAGTTGCACATTAGAAATCAGAGATCCTGAAAGCAAAAGGGTCACATGAATGCTGGAAAACTGAAGGAAGACACTCAACACAGAGCAGGGTCTTTGGGAATTAGTAGGAACAAGAGAAGGCTTTGGGAAGAAGGTGCATCAGTATTGGAGGGAATCCGTCTCCAAGTTGGATGAGGTGCGAATGGCCACCCTTCAAGATGGGTGTGTTGCCCAGGGATGTCAAAAGCAATGGCTTTGGGATGAGACTCAACATCCAAATCTACTCTTCTGTTCCCCCTCACCACACCATATCCATAGCCTCAGAGCATCCCTCTTGTTGAAACCCATGACCCCTTTCCAGTCCCATATCTGTAGACAGTGAGTCCCTAATTCCTGACTCGATGGATGGTGATAGGAAGAGAGAGAGAGAGCAGGTGTGTGTTACTCTGGATGGAAACTATTTTGTACATTCTGATTTCCCACCTTTGGGAGAAATCCCATGAACTGTGTGAGAAGTCAGTTAGCTTCTCAAAAAGTTATTTCATACTGTCACATGTTGGGCACTAGATCATAAATGAGTTAACTTCTGTGCAAAGTGTAATAGGGAATCCAGTAAGATTGCAGGGAAAAAAAAATTGTGAAATTGTGAAACATCACATTTATGAAACCACGGTTCTCCTAGCGTTTTGATGTCTTTGGAATATATTTTGACTTCCCCTACAGCTTAAAAGTACCTTCTTTGTTTGAAAGCCAATATTTGTTCTCTAAGGTAAAAAGCAATTTCATAAAGGAGGTTACACAGTTAAGGTATTTGTTATGGAAATATGTCCCCTGGTCACCAGGCTCCAGTCTGGAATAGTTTTAAGTGCTCTAAAACTCTTGTATTCGCTGTCATTTAACCTGTATTATCTTGTGTGTGGGGAATATGCTGAAATTATCATTTGACAAAGGGCCTTGTCAGTAGGAAAGAGGGAAGAAGGGAGTAAGCAAGATGGGAAGGATAAAGGATGGAAAGAAATAAGGAGAGAAGGAAGGAGGGAAGGAAGGAAAGATGGGAGGAAAGAGGGAAGGAGGAAGGGAAGGAGGAAAAAAAGGAAGAATGGAAGGAAGGAACAGTCGTGATATGAAAGAAAAAAGGAAAGATATCCTAAATATTACAAGGACCATGAACACAATTATTTTCCTTATTGTGGGAGGTTGCCATGGTGCCCACAGAGTCATCAGCAGTACCGCGAGGCCAGTGGAACCACCATGTTGTCCGTTGCCTTAAATTACTGGCAGAAGAGCTTTATGAACTGTGTGAGACCATCCGACAAGCACAGGCCCTGGCAAGTTCCATCTATGTCCCAGCCTCTGCTTTGCTGGGCACAGAGCACTGCTCAGAAGATCACCAGGAAAATGGGTCAGAGTTGGGTAAGTATGGAAAGGGGAAATAGACATCAGAATGGAATAATATCATTGACAAAATGCTTATGCTACAGAGACATGCTCATTGCAGCCTTATTCTTATCCACAATGGCCAAAAGGTAGAAGCAACCCAGGGGCCCATGGATGGTGGATAGATAAATGGTATGTGGTCCATTGCATACAATGGAATATGATGCAGCCTTGAAAAGGAAGGGCGTTCTGCACCTGCTAGGAGGTGGATGGACCTTGAGGACATGGAACTGAGTAACATGAGTCAGGCCCAGAAAGACAAATCTTGCCTGATTCCACATACACGGGGTCCCTAGAGGAATCCCACCCATAGAGACAGAGAGTAGATGGTGGATCCAAGGGCTTGGGCTGGGGCTGGGGAGATAGTGTTTTCACAGGGATAGAGCTTCAGTTAAGGTAGATGGAATGTTCTTGAGATGATGGTGGAGATGGTCACACAACATCGTGAATGTGCGGCATGCCAATGAGCTGTGAACTCAAGGTTCAAATGGTACATTCTGTGTCCCTGGTATTCTACCATAATCTTAAAAATTGAAAAATAATCCTCATGCTTCGTTATGGAGTCAACATTCATTCTTGGGAGAATCTTCAGGATCTGAATAAAATCCACCAGCGTGGGTTCTGGAGGAAGGAAGCAATAGGTTAATTTTGTTTGTTTCTCAACATCTGGGCCACTTGGCCTGTCCCTCATGTTTGCAGAACGTTTGACTGCTTACTGTGCTTCTGGCAAAAGCCCCAAGAGCAGTTTGTAAACAGAGCCGAAAGCAGCGTGGGGAAGGGCCGTGTCACGGGAGCGAGACAGTGGGAAGACAAGGGTCCACGATGAATCTGGGTCAGCACAGGGGCTGTGCCAGGTGAAGAAGGCCTGTGAGCTCCAGCCCATGCCACAGACTGTGCCTCACGAGGAATGCACCCATATTTGGGCAGTTTTGGGTGAGGAACTGGCCAGCACCTCCCCAGGGGGTGATGTAATTTATCCCATTCCAAGTCTGATAAGCTCTGACCTGCTTGGAAACTGCTTTGATTCATCCTCCCCTCCACAGAGGGGTAGAACCTCATAGAATCACGGAAGGAGCTGAGATCTCTGGGGGCTTCTAATCCACCTGGAAAAAAGCATTCCCAAATACCAACAGACCTGCAGATATTTGGGGAATAAACAGCATAAGCAAGTGAGAAGATGAACACAGATGGACGAATCCTGTGAGGCACGTGGATCCTTAATAAGCCCTTTATTCATACCCTGGAGGGGGCCGGGAGAGGGAACCGTTCGCCAAAACAGGAGCCAGCTTCAATGAGAAGGGAAGATGCGGATGGCGGTTGGATGTTTCCTTAAGTCATTGCTGTTCTGGAGATGGAAGAAGGTCGGCACAGGGGCTGAATGGTCGTGCAGAGATGGCACACACCCTAATGAATGACACAGCAGAGAGACAAATCTGTGTGATGCTGAACAAGGTATAGATGTAGACAGCAGAAGAGAGCAGCCTTCAGAAAGTCGGAGTGGTGGTGTCTCACTCAGGTGGCCGTGCACGAGGAGGTTTTGGCCGTCACCTCTGGAGCAGGTGCTGCTGGCATAGGGCCGGTAGAGACCAGAGATGTTGGTCAGTGCCCCACGGCGCACAGGACATCCATGTGGTCCAGCCCCAGATGCCAAGAGTACCAAGGCTGAGAGACTCTGGGTGAGATCCAACAGATCCACTCCCACCTTAATAAAATGTAAGACACAATGACTAGAGAAAACACAGAGAAATTATCTGTGCATGCATCTGTGTGCATAATATTGTACCCATATTTCATATATAAATATAAACAAAGTATATAAAATAAATACAATAAATATACAATAGATGGTAAAATGTATCAAGTGTTTATAAATATGTACATAATTTCTTTAATTACATATATAATATATACTCTATGTGTATATGTTTGCATATATAGTAAAATACATAAATGTTATATATAATATAAATAAAATATGTATATATAAAATGTATGAACATTATATATAATATAAACAAAATATGTGTATATAAAATGTATGAATATGGTATGTAAGTACAATATTATAAAAATGTATGAATGTTATATGTAAGCTAAATAAAATGTTTATATATCATAAAATACATGTGTTATATAATAAAAATAAAAGATATGCATATAATACCATGTATAAATATAATGTATAAATATACATATATATTTTTTGGTCGAGTAAAAAAAATCCACTTACCTTTTCAAGTTGAAAATGTGATTAATAAAAAAATAAATACGGCAAAGATGGCTATGACAGATTGCCAAAAAGTCCATGGTTCTTGTGTGTCAACCCACCAAGAGGTGGTTTATGTCCCATTGCTGAATGGGGGTTGCCTTGTGACTCACTGTGACCATGTAATTCAGGGAAAACTAAGTTATGGAAATTCCAACTCTTGTTGCAAGGGGCTTGTGGTTTTCTTTCTTACAGCCCATAAAAAGTGCAAGGCAGCTACCATGCTGTGGGACATAAAGAGACTTTTGTCCCCATGATGTCCCCCAGATGGTCTCCATAAGTGAGAGTCGCCAGGAGCTGAGCACAGATGCATGAGTGACCCTGGCTGACCACATCATAAACCCACAGAATGATGAGCTCAACAGCGATTGTTGCCTGAAGACACTAAAATTTAGGGTGATTTGTTACACAGCCAGAACTACTTGATTCATTGGCACCAATGCAGACCCATGTCCTCAAAGGAGAAAGAGAAAGTGACATTACCCAGGGGGAAACAATTGTCAGACACCATTAAATATCTCATCAGCAATACTGGACATGAAGAGACCATGGACCGAAGCCCTCCACTTCCGTGAGGACAGTTTTTCTTTCCCCTCATTGAATTCCAAACCTGGTCAAACTTGTGAGTCAACTGGAGGCAAGGAGAGAAAGAGGTGGATGTGGAAAGCATCAGCAAGTTGACATAGTAGACCTCCCTTCTGCAAACCAAGCCAAACAAAGCAAAACAAAACAAAACAAAACAAAACAGAACAAAATTCAATGTATTCCAGACCAAGAAGGAAGAAACAGTAGGACCCAAGGAGTAGTAGGATTAATCCACAAGGATCACAGGAGACAGGACATCAATAGCTCCCAGAACAATGCTTTTGGGAAGACGGCATATAATGGGATTGTAAGAGTTGGATCCAGAAGATCTTACTGAGGGGATGAAAGATGTTGCTTCTTCAACAGAAGGAAAATAATTAGGAAAAAACTACTTGCTGTTCAAATTAGGTCTTAATGTGGAGCAAACAAAAATGTGGAAGGACTTGTTTTGTTAATAGCTAATGAAATGTAAGAAATACTACCTTCAGGAAAAACAAAACAAACACAATTCTCCATTGTTTGAGGCAATTCCAAAGGGACGAGGACAATAACAAAAACCCACTGTGAATTCATCAAAATCCTTTGAATTAATAATGTTTCAATTAAAATAGTTTCCTCATATTGGGTGTAATTCTGTTTTCCTCTTAAACTGACTTTCTACTTCAGAATGATTTTTCTTGGGGAGATTATGCCAGGACTGGTTTAAGCTTTAAATTGTTTCTTATTCATTTTAACTTTTTTTAAAAGAATTTATTTATTTGAGAGAGAGAAAGTGAGAGCATGAGAAGAGGGGAGGAGCAGGGAGCCAGATGTGGGGCTACATCCTAGGACCCTAAGATCACAACCTGAGCCATAAACAGACTCTTAACCTACTGAACCATCCAGTGACCCCTTTCATTTTAATTTTAAAGCAGTGCTTTACTGAATGTTTATCAAATAGCCTTATAATTGTTTTATCCAAGAAATAAACTACATTTTCCTCTTTGAAAAGCTGAACTAAGACCTATTATATGGTTTTTAAAAATTCAGTATCTTCAGATCCTCTTACTTTTTACTTAGCAGCATTGTTTACAAAATAATAGCTTCTGGGGTTCCTGGGAGTCTCAGTCAGTTAAGTGTCTGTCTTCAGCTCGGATCGTGAATCCCAGGGTGCTGGGATTGAGCCCCTGTTGGGCTCCCTGCTCATTGGGGACCCTGTTTCTCCCTCTCCCTGCTGCTCCCCCTGCATGTGCTCTCTCTCTCTGTGTCAAATAAGTAGATAGAATCTTTAAAAAATAATATCTTTTTTTGTGATGGATGATATTTAGTTCAGGTGCCTTTCTTTCCAAAAATGAAATTAACTTTCTTTTAAAGTGAAAACATGAGCTGTCTCTATCTCTGGGGGATGCAATCAGAGACCATTTTAATTTTTTTTTACTGATACTTTTCAATTTCCTGAATTTCATCTCTTATCCTATTATGTCCTAATTAGAAATAAGAATGATTAATCCCACCAAGGTTTACATGGTCTTAGAAGGAGTTACTTGTGTTGGCCTTCAAGTCAGACTCTACTTTCCATTTTGCAGAAATGATTGGATGGGTCTCTATCCCCTTTTCAAACTTTCTAAATCAGTAAATAAAATCTTGTAAAAGAAGGGGAGGGGGTTGGTCTTCTCATTCTGCATCACTTTTCAAGTAGAAGGGAACTTCTAGAAGCTCCCTGGATGATCTAAACTCATATCTCTACCAAAGTTGTGTTGTAGGTCTATGCTTAACCCACACAGGATGGGGAAAATGGAACCAGCCATGGTTAGTTGGGTACAACCATCATTTCTCCAATAACCTTTCTTGGAATATGTAACCTCTTGAATGAGGAATGTGATCCCACCAAAATGTGGGCTCTGCCAGCAACAATTAAGCAGAGACAGGATGAAGACTGGTGTCATATTTTCGATAAGAGTCTGCTGAATTAATATAGTACCTGTGTCCCCAAAAGTATTCTCTTCTGCAATCACTGTACCTAAGAGCTGTGAGTACCAGGATATTTTTTCTAGGAGGCATCTAGTTGACTGTGAAAAAAAAAATTAGCACTTGTTTCTTCTTTTTTTTCTATTTTTTTTTTTGTTTCTTAGAAAAATCTTTTGAAATATTTCAATTTCCTTTCTTACATAACTTGTTAAAATTAGCTGGAACATCTGTAAGAACACTTGCCTTGGCTAATTTCAAACTAGCGTGCCTTCAATATCATGGAAATTATGGTTCATGTTAGCTTGAATAACTGTGGTCCACATGTAGAGAGAAAGTTAGTGCTATCGTTTTCCCCAAGTTATATTGCCAAAGTGCTTGGATGTGGCAATCCATTTGGTTTCACTGGTGGTGCCTATCCCTTGTGAGAACTGAAATTTGGAAAGCCAGGGCAGATCTGAGGTCAGGAAGGCAGAAATTCCACATTTCCTATTTATGAAGCCTCGTCTTCTTGCAATGCCATTGGGCTTTCTCTATTGGCTTCTCAGTGGTCCCATACTTACACAGAGCATGGAGAATCTCCACAGTTTTTTTAATCAGTGTTATCTTTGGGTAAGAATGGAGAAGAGCTCATCTTGTCCAGGTTTGAAAGAAAACAATTTTCTATATGGAAATAAGAATCCCTGTTGAGAGAGAGAAAAGGCATAATCATGCACAATAAGCCATTGGCAAAATTCCACAGGATTAGAAACCCTCCACCTTTGAGTGTCCACATTTGAGATTAAATCACACAGTTATTTGGATATTTCAGGTATGAAAATTACTCGAAGGAAAAATTGGATTCTGTTGTTGCCAGTAGAGTTGGTCCATCTATGTTGCATAATATTATCAGCTACATATAGAAATCTGCATTTCACTTTTTGTCACTGGCCACATTGATATATGCAAGAGATCAGCCATAAAAACACAATCTGAATGCTTTGAAAGTTTCCTTGTAGCATATTAATACTTTGAGGCTGTGAATTTTGGTTTATAAATCGCCCAAATTAATTAGATTTCACATCACGTCAGTACTTCTGGGTTAATTGATTACCTAGTAGCTCCCTCTCAGATTAAACTTGAGATAAATACTGAATGTTATTTATAAATGTAGTATAATAAGTAATGCCTGTGTCCTTGTGTCTTCTGAATGTTCTATTTTAAGTGCTCCTTGTCACTGTTAAACTTTGTTTTTTCTTCTTTCTCATTGTTATTGTATAGAAACACAACTGATTTCTGTGCATTGATTTTATATCTTGCCACATTGCTGAATTCCTGTATGAGATCTAGCAATTTTGGGAGGGGGGTCTTTTGGGCTTTCCACATAAAATATCACATCATCTGCTGGAATCAAGACAGTATGGTACTAGCACAAGAACAGACACATGGATCAATGGATCAGAATAGAGACCCCAGAAATGAACCCTCAACTCTATGGCCAACCAATCTTCTACAAAGTGGGGAAGAATATTTAATGGAAGAAAGACAGTTTCTTCAACAAATGGTGTTGATAAAATAGGACAGCCACATACAGAAGAATGAAACTGGACCATTTCCTTACACCACACACAAAAATAAACTCAAAATGGTTGAAAGACCTCAATGTGAGGCAGGAATCCATCAAAATCCTAGAGGAGATCACAGACAGCAACCTCTTTAACCTCAGTCACAGCAACTTTTTGCTAGACACGTCTCCAAAGGCAAGGGAAACAAAAGCAAAAATGAACTATTGGGACTTCATCAAGATAAAAAACTTTTACACAGCAAAAGAAAAAGTCTACAAAACCAAAAGACAACTGACAGAATGGGAGAAGATATTTGCAAATGTCTTATCAGATAAAGGGCTAGTATCCAACATCTATAAAGAACTTATCAAACTCAGCACCCAAAAACAAATAATCTAACCAAGAAATGGACAGAAGACACAAACAGACATTTCTCCAAAGAAGACATCCAAATGGCCAACAGACACATGAAAATATGCTCCACATCACTCATCGTCAGGGAAATACAAACCAAAACCACAATGAGATCCCACCTCACACCAGTCAGAATGGCTAAAATTAACAAGTCAGGAAATGACAGATGCTGGCGAGGATGCAGAGAAAGGGGAATCCTTTGACACTGCTGGTGGGAATGCAAGCTGGTGCAGCCACTCTGGAAAGCAGCATGGAGGCTCCTCAGAAAGTTAAAAATGGAACTACCCTATGACCCAACAATTACACTACTAGGTATTTATCTAAAGGATACAAAAATAGTGATTCAAAGGGGCACGTGCACCCCAAAGTTTATAGCAGCAATGTCCACAATAGCCAAACTATGGAAAGAGCCCACATGTCCATCGAGAGTTGAATGGACAAAGAAGAAGTGATATATATATTTAATGGAATATTACTCAGTTATAAAAAGTGAAATATTGCCATTTGCAACAACGTGGATGGAACTAGAGGGTATTATACTAAATGAAATAAGTCAATCGGAGAAAGACAACTATCATATGATCTCATTCATATGTGGGATATGAGGAACAAGATAGAGGAGCATAGGGGAAGGGAGGGAAAAATAAAACAAGACAAAATCAAAGAGACAAACCATAAGAGGCTATGAAACTCTAGGAAACAAACTGAGGGTTGCTGGAGGGGAGGGGAATGGGGGGCTAGGATAACTGGGGGATGGGCATTCAGGAGGGCATGTGATGTAATGAACACTGGGCTTTGTATGCAACTGATCAATCACTTACCTCTACCTCTGAAATTAAGGAGATCCTATATGTTAACCAATTGAATTTAAATAAAAAAGGTTTTTAAAAAACCTTGGTTATTTTTCCATCCAAATTGGCAATATCTTAAAGTTGTTCTTTCTGCTTTCCTAAAGTTTGAATTCCCCTTCTTCTTTATCATCTTTGAATGAAGTTCAGCATGTATATGTCAACATTAGCAACCTGTTTTCTTGCCAGTAACCCTCTGATCATAGTGGTGGGGAGGGGAATGATTTGATTACTGTATTTAAATCAATAGCCCAAGGTTTGCAATTTATTCCTAGCTTATTTACAACAAAAATAATTAAATATGGAATTACAATTAAATGCATGAAAATGAGAGATTGTGAAATACTGGCATTCCTAGTGCTGCTACCATGGGTGAACTTTGATTTTTTTTTTTTAAAGATTTTATTTATTTATTTGACAGAGAGAGAGAGAGATCACAAGTAGGCAGAGAGGCAGGCAGAGAGAGAGAGGAGGAAGCAGGCTTCCTGCTGAGCAGAGAACCCGATGCGGGCCTCGATCCCAGGACCCTGGGACCATGACCTGAGCCGAAGGCAGAGGCTTTAACCCACTGAGCCACCCAGGCGTCCTTGATTTTTTTTTTTTTTAAAGATTTTATTTTTAAGTCATCTCTACACCCAATTTAGGGCTTGAACTTACAACCCTGAGATCAAGAGTTGTACACTCTACCAACTGAGCTATGCAGGTGCCCTTGATTTTTTTTTTCTTAATGTCATCTCTTATTTTGGGCAATTAATATTGCTGTGAATATGTTGGAATCAATGTTCTGACTTTTCTCTCCATCATCCATTCAGGCTGTCCCCTGAGACACATGTGGTATGACTAAGACCCAGCGCCATCATGAAGATAGCACTGGTTGGTTGGTTGGTTATTTGTTGGCTTATTTTTCTGTGTCTTCTCCTAAGAGAAATAATTACCTCAATTAGGGTAATTGAGGCTATCCCCTTCTCTACTAAATATTCACTTAATGGTGCTTCTTTTTGAATTACAAAAATATTGGGTTTATAGAGCCAAGACAGCTAAATTATAGGCTTCTCCTCTCCCTGAAAAAAAAAAAAATTTTTTTTTTTGATCTGAAATGAAAGCATTTGGCATTTAAACTCAAGAGAAAAAAAATATATATATGGAATGATTCATGCTCCTTTGGTGTTGGTACAATTCATCCTTGATTTCTTTGCCAGCAATATGGTGGCCATATTTCCCAACCAAATGCAGCCCACATGCCTGGGAGGGTGGAGGGCAGAGGAACAAAGACAGACATTGAAGCTAGGAACGAGAGTGCATATTGGAGCTCTTGGCCAAGAATGGACCTCTTCTATGCCCTTGATTCTCTCCTGATCCCATGAACGTGTCTCCTCTTCTACAGACTGAGGACCATTGATGCATTCTCTTTTCTGAGTAAGGCTGTTGTGAATTAGGTTTCAATCATCATGAGTTTCCATCCTTTCTTTTTCCTTCCTAAATGGGAAAGAGTGTTTTGAATCGAGGCTGATCTCAGAAGTCCTGGCCACAAGGTCCTTGGATTTGTGACTGCTCTGTCATCTTCAGGGGAGTGACTCTGGAAGAAGCCTGGAGGTTCATTGACCATGACCACCACCGCTTCCTCTCTCCCTGAGGCTAGGAGATCTCTCATAATCTGGCTGCTGATAAACCTGGGTAGCTTGCCTCTTACATTTGACGGCAAAGCCATGACTCTAACTGGACCCAGAGAGTTCAGCAGTAAGCAAATGTGCTTCAATGTGGAGAAAGCTCTAACTTGGACAAGACATGCTCTCCACGTTTGGTCACTAATAGTGATAAGAAATGGTCTCTCTGCCAGTTTGAAAGAGTGGAAGAGTTTGATAAAGATGAACAGCTATCATCATCACATAATCTGCTCTCAGTGGAGATAGAGACATTCGTGTATTAACTGTAACAAATTTCTGTTTTAAATTTTCCTTATGATCTTCACGGTGGTCTGATAATACCTACAAAATGTTGAGATCCATAATATCTTTCCAGATTATGGGGTGCTTATACTTCACACACGTGCATGTACACGCCTAGGAAATCATTGATGAGGGGTCATGCTAGATCCAGTGTGTTAAAGGACTCATTCTACTCAGTTTTTTTTCTCTCTAGACCATATTATTTTTCCTTCTGAAACCATCACTGTTGAGGGAACATTGCCACACTTATAATGCCATTAAGAACAATGCATCCAATTCATGCAAAATAAATTCAGAGAACCATTGGTGAAACTTTGGTTGCTTTCATTTTTACTCTTTCCAGAGGCAGAAGAGAAGGCTGGGGTGTTGCCGAGAGGTCTTCCCACTAATGGCCCCATTCTGTTCGGTACCACCCACCCGGTTCCCAGTCACCAGCCCACAATGTTGTGGCCACACAGCCTCCTACCAAACCACAGTCTTTCCATCTGCTGCCGTTCTGACTTCCCTGGTGCCTCTTTGACTCCAGGGCACCCACTCTCTTTGTGAGCATATCAACCCCAGGGCTCCCTGCTGGTGACCAGGTCTCCCCAGTGGCTTCAGAGGTACTTCCCCATGAACAGGGAAGATGACCTGCCAACGCGGACAGCAGTGACACTTGACTTCGCTGCCATTTTCTCAGCCCTCTCTGGGGAACTTGGTATGTAATCCAGAGCCTAGCTTCTTGACCATCAGAAACCAGCCTTCTCCCATGTGCAAAGTTTCTGATGAAGACGTTACTATAACTAATAAGGGTGCATTTCTTAGAAAGGAATTGGCACACAGACTAACAATTTCAAATGTCAGTAATGAGAAGGGGAAGGTCTTTGCAGGGAATTAATGGCGAAATTAGAGGTGCCTCTAGTTATACAATTTGGGCTCAGGCTAGATTATCTCCTGAACTCACAGCGATGTTTGTTTGTTTGTTTGTTTGTTTTCCCTTCTCCTGTGACTTTCCTTCTCCTGTGGAAGAAACCACAAGAGCATGCCTAACTATACTGGGAATCAGTAGTTGCCCAACCTCTTGGCCAAGTATATATATAAGATATATGTATATCTCTATCTATTTGTCTATCTATTATCTGTCTATCATCTATCATCTATCTATCTATCCATCATCTATTCAACTATCCATTTGCATGCCCATCCATCCATCCATCCATCCATCTATCCATCTTTCTATCTACATATACCTATTATCTATCTATCTATCTATCTATCTATCTATCTATCTATTATCTATCATCATCTGTGTACAATCAACATGCCACTCCTGGAACATTTCAAAGAGGTTATTTGGAAAGTTGAAAGTCCTCTGTCCACTCACCATATAATTCAGAATGGGATGGAAACTGCCTTTGCAACTACTAACAGGGAAGCCTGAGTTCTTGGAAGAAAAAGAAAGGATAAAATTTACTTTCTCCTGGATATAATGTATCGGCCATCATTACTCGAGAAAGAGAAATCTCCCTTTCCATCCATGCCTTCATGTCAAGTGCAAGCCTGCTTTTCAGTTGAGCCTGCCTGTGACTAAGAAACTTCGTGTGTACTAAACTCCATCTGAGAATCAGCTTGCGAGGGAACTGTGGCCCTCCCTGACCTCCAGCTGTGCACCTGTCCCATGCAATCCTGCTGGCACACCATGGTTTTCTCCTGCCATGCACATGGTTGGAATCCTCCCTTGTAAGTGTGTAGATCCTGATGTGTCCTAGGGAACACCAGAGTCTGGGTGACAAGTGCCTGCAGGAGTGCTATCTCCTTCCTAAGACCATTCTCAGCTTAAATCAGCCCTCCTCCGTCAGCCCCCTCTTACAACACCTTGTCTACACACAACTCTGAATCCAAGGTTATGAACTCATTTGAAATGTAGGCACATCTTCCCCCTTGACCTTCTGTATGGTCTTCTTCCCTTCCCTTCCAGAGCCCCAGACCTAGTTTAAACTTACCTCCTCTGATACACACCCAAGTGATCCATTGCATATACCTTCTCTACTCTGAAACCATTTCCCGTGTGCTAACAGTGAACCGATACTTAAATCCTTCTTATTAGCTCTCTGAAAATGTTTATATTTTATCTTGGTTTCAAATAACCTTCATAATTGGTTAAATAAAGACAATTTAACAACAAATCATTCTTTTGGTAAATAAAATTGAATTTCTAAGCAATTACTAGCATTTAATTTGAAATAATACAAACATAAAATTTTGTCATGAAATAAATGAAATGGACACACTGTTTAGTTGAATAGAACAGAAATACAAAATACTGCCCCAAACAGATGTGGCTTGGGGAACTCTTAGAAGGGAGATACTGTGGGGTTGCCATGAAGTGGAAACGTAGACCTTTGCCAGGAGTCCTGAATTCTCCCCCATGTCCCCCATTCCGATCCAATCAAGAATATAAGCTAGTTGTTTGTAGGATCATGGTAAGTGTTCTGCTCCAGACACACCAGGAAGATCCCTGGTGTTGTGCGATGCTAACGGACTGAAGATATTATAGCAGGTGTTCCTAAAAGGGATTTGATGTGATGCTTCATGACACATGAAAAAGATTCCTGATGTCTTCTAGGGAGTCAAGACATCTCAACGGGTAGTGTTCCTCATTTTCTTGGCTTTGCGTTGTCTAGCTAGAGGAAGAAACGCCAAGGACTTTAATCTGTCTGCACGTTATCCTAACAATATTTTAAACAGAGAATTATTAATAAGAACATGCACTACTTTGCAAAAATATTCCATTAATGTTCACGCTGAGGAAGATTTGTATTCCCCAAAATACAGGAAATAGCAATAGAAGAACCATTTGGAGATACCCTCTAATCGGGGCAGAATTGGCTTTAACATCTCTGAATTCCATTAGATATGTCAATGCAACACAGTAAGACCTCTCGGGGATCATAAGAGCTACCCGTCCTTGAAGAAATAATAACTAAATGCAGCATTTGTCATGCAGAAAATGTCAACTATGTAAGGTATAAGAATATAATAAAGAACAGAATACTCACGGCTTAACGTGGAAACTGGATTATTGGCGACACCTGGCATCGATCTGTGTCCTGTTCATTCCATTTCTTGCTTTTGCCTGGAATTCACTACTGTCTAGAATTCAGAGTATCTAATTTCCTTGATTTTAAAATTTCGTTAACGTGAACACGAGTAAGTCTAAATCGTATATATGTGTGTGCATTTGTGTGTGCGTAGGTATAGCTCATTAAAGTAGACCCAGCCTACAAATATATACACATCACTAACGTATCATATATAGTTTGATTGACTTGGTCCTTGAATTTAGTAATTTATTTTTTTATCACGTTATGTTAGTCACCATACAGTACATCATTAGTTTTTGAGGTAGCGTTCCATGATTCCTTGTTCGTGTGTAACACCCAGGACTTTATATTAACTTTAGTGTTTAGTACTATTTTTAGTGTTCAGAACTCTAGTAGTGCTTAGTACTTTAGTACTAACTTTAGTGTTTAGTACTTAGACTTCCTTTTTCACCCAATATTCTGTAACTTATATTTTCATATGGGTGTCTATGTCTGTATTTCACTTTTTATGTTTTTCCTTCCTTCCTTCCTTCCTTCTCTCCCTCCTTTCTTCTTCCCTACCTCCCTTCCCCTTCCTCTCTCTCCCCCTTCCTTTGTACCTTCCTTCCTTCCTCCCCCTCTCCCTCCCTCCCCCCTCTCTTTCTTCCCTTCCTTCCATTTCCTGCTTCACACTACCCTGTTGACAGAGTGGACCACAAGGTATGGCTACACTCTCTTGTTGATGGATACTTGGATTCCTTCCAGGGTTGGTTATCAGCCAGAGGGATGGTACAGCACTCAGGTACGTGTGTTTGGGTGCACACCTCAATGATTTTCCCCAGAACATGCACCCAGGGGAGGAGTTCTTGTGTCATGGTGATGTGATTGGAAACGCTGGGTTCTGCAAAGTAGTTTTCCAAGGACGTTGTAGTATCTGCTCACCCAAGGTCATTGTCTACATGTCCTCCATCATTCCACATTCTCTCCCATGCTCGACATTTTCAGAATGTGTCTATTTTGCTAATCAAATGGAAATAGTTTATCACGTTGTGGTCTTGATTTACGTTTCCCTGAAGGGATGGAGTGGGTCATCATTTCAGTGTGTTGGGGCCACATGCATATCCCTCTTGACTTCACCAAGTTTTCTGATGGCTTGTGCCTTCCCTATAAATGCAGGCTTTATATGTGTCCTAGATACGCATCGTTTGAATGCCTTGTTTTAAACGCTTCTATTTTCACTGTGTTTATGACGTTTTTTGAAACACAGGAGTTCTTAACTGCAAGCTAGTTCACATGGCACTTTCTTCAATGGTTAATGTGTCTGTGTCTTAAAAGAATCCATCTGGGCTCCAAGGAGAGAAAAATATTTGTGTGTGTGTGTGTTTTCTTGAAGAAATTTAATGTTAATCCACCTGGAATTGTGTGTGTGTGTGTGTGTGTGTGTGTTCATATGTTTTTCATTTTTTCCACATGGAAAGCCAATCATTGCAACACTTGTTATTGGATAACTGCTTGTTTATGGACTGATCAGTCCTCTCTCCTCTGTTGTGTGTTATTGCACACATTGGCCTATTTCCAATCCCAGGTCCCATGGCCATTTGTCTGGGCCTTTATCTGACCACTGGAGCCCAGTGGACCATGGATGTATCAGACGCAGGCCAGAGAGCTGGGAATTTAAGGCATCTGAGAAACAGCCCTCACATAAACAATGACAGTCGCCTTAGCCCACAGCTGGGATAGCTCTGGGACACATTTGACACTTTCTCCTAACCTCTCAGCGGGTTTGAGCCCCAGCTTTCCCTGGTGGCAACATGCCTGAGACATACCCCATTCATTGCCTTCCTCCCTTCCTTGTCTCACATCTCCTCTTCCTGTCTATCTATCCACCCATCAGTCATCCATCCATCCACCCATTCATCCATCCATCTACCATCTACCCATCCATCAAATCTATCTATCAACCATCTATCTATCATCATCTATCTTTCTATCATCTAATCTATCTATCCATCCATCCATCCTATCAATCTTTCTACCACCCATCTATCTATCTTTCTATCATCTAATGTATCTATCCATCCATCCATCCATCTATCCATCCTATCTATCTATATTTCCATCCATCATATCTATCTATCTATCATTCATCTATCATCTGTCTACCTATCTATCATCTATCTATCATCTAATGTATACATCCATCCATCCATCCATCCATCCATCCATCCATCCATCTATCCATCCTATCAATCTGTATTTCCATCCATCATATCTATCTATCATCCGTCCATCTATCATCTACCTATCATCTATCTATCATCATCTATCTTTCTATCATCTAATGTATCTATCCATCCATCCATCCATCTATCCATCATATCTATCTTTCCATCCATCATATCTATCTATCTATCATCTACCTATCTATCTTTCTATGTATCTATCTATCTATCTATCATCTATCTATCTATCCATCATCATCTATCTTTCTACAATTAGATTCACCTGGGATTCCTTTAACTACACCCAGAACTTCCTTTAACTACTGCAAGGTGTGATTAAAAAAAAATAGTGTAGAATTTTTAGTTTTTTTCAGTGGGGCAGCTTATCCAGATTGCCTCCTCCTCCATCACCCAGCTCATAAGAATTTTGGAGTCATAGGTTCTATGAAGAACTTTATTTGTGATTTTTATTTAAAATGCATTTAATCTAATGATTCAACATGGAGGAATTAACATCTTTATCCTCATGAGTATTCTTTTTTAAAATTTTTTATTTTCTATATTTCCTTTCAGTGTTCCATGATTCATTATATATGCACCACACCCAGTGCTCCATGCAATACATGCTCTCCTTAATACCCACCACCAGGCTCACCCAACCTCCCACCCCCTTCTCCTCCAAAACCCTCAGATTGTTTTTCAGCATCCACAGTACCTCATGGTTCGTCTCCCCCTTCAATTTCCCCCAACTCCCTCTTGAGTATTCTTATCGTGAACATGGGATATCCATGCATTTACTCAGATCTCATAAAACAGATTTCAATACATGTGTACTAGTTTTTGCATACAGGTTTTACACATTATTAAATGAATTTGTTCTCAAGTGTCTTAAGAGGTGTTTTTTCTGTTCTTGTAAGAAGACTATTTTACTTCTAATATTTGTTGCTAATGCAGAGACATCAAATTGATTCTATATATGATACTCACAGCTAAACTATTATAGGTATATATTTTAAAATCTTGTAGACCTGTTAGGATTTTTATATAAAGTGTTCACAAATGTATTTTTGTCTTTCTCACTCCATGCTATGAATTTCTCCTTCCTTCTCTTTCTCCCCCTCTCTCTGTCCATCTCTATCTGTCTCTCCCTCCTCCGTAGAAATTCCAACACTGTGGAATTCCACAGTGGAATTTCTGTGAAAAGAAATAGTGATAACAGGAATTTTTGTCTTGTTACTAACTTAAAGGAGATAATTCAAACAGATTTCTGTTAAGAAGGACTTTTGCTTTCACTATCTTTAAATAAACTTCAATCAGCCTGGAGTTTTCTTTCCTTAGTCTCATCTGGTCTAGTGTTTGGGCTATAGCTTACTTTGGCACCAGAGGATGAATAAGTGAATAGTGATTTTTCTGTCTCTTGGATTTTTATGTATTTCAGAATAATTGGTATCTTGAACATTTGGTAGAACTTGTCTGTAAATAATCTGGATCTGGTATCTTACAGATAAAGACATTTTTAAGTGGTGATATACTTTTTTTTTATTAACTATAAACAGATCAAACTTCCGACTTCTTGAGATGCGTTTGGGTGTGTGTATTTTCATGATCAAAGCCAATTCAACCCTTTTCATTTTTCTTGGCACAAAATTTTCTTTTCTATGATTATGTTCTTGTGTGCATTCCTACCGCATTTCTGTCTGTCTCTGTTTTCGTAAATAACAGCCATCTTCTTCCTCATATGTCACTTTCACATCACAATGGTGGACATGAGGAACAATGCAAAGTCTGCTGATTCCTCACGTCTTTTATTGGTTTTTGGTCTTTTTTGGCATGTTCCTTTACTTGGTTTACATTTACTGTCTCATTTTTATCTAATTGTTTATGAAGTATATTCAATGCATTAATTTCCAATTTATACTACTATGAGTCCTCACTTCATACAGGAAGGATGCATTTTATTCCCCATACCATTTTGCTACTCCCTTTGGTTTTGTTGGGTAGTATTTTTATTGCAAGTTAATTCCTGCTGACATGCAGTTTCCATGATCATTTCTTCTTTGGCCCAGGAGTGACTCCCAAATTTAAGTTTAAAATTGGGGAATGTGCTTTCCTCCAGGAAAATGGACTCTGCTCCATGGGCATCTTGAGGCTACCTGGGATCACATAATCCATCTCCTAAAACCTGGGCTCTGGGAGAGTCTGGGTGTCACTGCCGCATCCCCAAACACAGCTTCTATCCCATGGGTTTAGTAAGCAGACAGAAGGGGTGTCATAGACATCCACCCTCAAAGCAACCCACCTGCCTGGTCACCTTCTTGTAAAAATCCCAGTTCACCTGCTTCTACTCTTAGTTGGAGAGAGAGCTCTACTCTTAGTTGCTTCTACTCTTAGTTGGAAATAGTTGGAGACACCTTCCACTCTTGTCATACTACCAATGGTGTGTAGAATGCCATTTTAAGGACCCAGTTTTGCAACAAGAGGGCTCATCAAAGTACATAACCCACCATAAAACTGAAATAAAGGTATGAATCTTTTTTTTTTTTTTTTTTTTGTCGGTTCATGAATTGCATTCAGTGGGTCATTGGATATTGGACCTCTGGCTTTTTTGTGGTTGTGGCCCTGTTGACATTCCTCTTCCTCTGGATTTTTTTCCCCACCTTCATCTCTGGTGAATGTCTAGCTTAACATTCAGGACTTGTAATCTGGGATAAAACCTAAAGACATCTGTACCGTAACAGGAATTTTCTGTTCAAATTGCCGTAATTAAGAGAAGGTCACATGTGGAGTTTCCGTGAAGTCACAGCTTGGATGTTAACGGACTCTGAGGGCTCTGTGTCCTCCAGCAGCTCATCAAGGTTTGGGTCAGGTCTCCCAGCTGCCCAGATGCAGGCAACTTAAGTCTCTACCTGCCTGACCACTCCTGCTCTTGGTTTTATATCACACACTGTGTCCTTTTATTGCATTCTATGGCAATGCTGTCTCATGTCCTTCTGTAACTGATGCATCTGTAAATCTGGTTTCCTTTCAAAGTTCAACACAGTCTTGACAATGGACAAATCCACGTGACCCTCACAGATCAATCTCACCTTGGCAACGAGTCTACCAAAGATGGGTGCCATGATCTCAAATCATGGCATGTTTAAAAAATGCTCCATAAAGTGTTGTATTTACATACTATTCACTTTATAACTTACACTGTAGGCATTTCCACTTGTGTTTATGTTCCAGATGAGTAAAAACATTTAAAAAAGTGTCTTGAGCACAGATAAAAGGTTGACTGCATTTCCCATTGTTCCTACTATGTGAGATCAACATTTCCTAAAATAAAGACAGTTTAATATTCAGAAGATAAGAAAGAGTCTTAGTCTCTAAACAAAACAATGGTCTTTCTCCAAAAATCTATTAGCAATATGACCCTTGGAAGTATGAGTAGAAGATTGATGACTAGTTGGGTAGACATATGTATTGTTCTTATTTTGCCTGAGATCAATGAAATATTTATCTCAGCCCACCACAATGCAAAGAGGAGTCCCTGTTTGATGTTCACCAACCATAGTTGGAGAAGTTTGGGGCACACAGGTATTTTCAGTCAATACTTTGATGTAATTAGGTAGAACTGGGTTGAGCTCAGTGATCGGGGCATATTGTTGTATGTTTCTAGAGCTCTTATAACAGAGTAACACAGAAGGGCTTACTGTCCTTCTACTGTCCTTGCTTAAGACAAGCAAAAACTGCTTGTCTTATGGCTGAAAGTCTAAAATTGGGGTGTCAGCAGGGCCACATGCCCTCTGAAATCCGATGGGAGGATGTTTTCTTGACTCCTGCAGCTTCCGCTGGTTGTCTAAAAAACATGGTATTCCATGGCTTGTGGCTACATTGCTTCCAACTCTTTCTTCACCAATACAGTGACTTTTCTTACCATGTATCTGTGTCTTCCGGTGGCATTCCTAGTTTCTTATAAGGCCACCAGTCATATTGGATTAGGACCTACCTTAATGACCTCATGTTGTCTTATTTATATCTGCAAAGACCCTATTTCCCAATAAGGTCCCATTCACAAACACTGGGGCTCTGGACTTGAACATAGCTTTTTTGGGAATGCAACTCTCACCACAAAGGGTATAAGAGACAAGGCAGCAGCAATAGTCACAAAGTCAATTTATAGACCCTGATGCTAGAGTCCATTGGGTTGACCTCCATGCCCAGAATGTGTTACCTAAGCTCACTTATTAAATATTTAGAATATGGCCGAGCCCCAGATATAAAGGGAATGAGTCGATAGAGCTTCATAAAACTTTCCAGATCATGGTATTCCTCTTATTGGAAGTAGTTGACTCATATAAGAAAACCAAGCCACGTACACACCTGAGTACCACTGTGGGTGCTTTTATGGATCCCTTGGTATCTCCAAGGTCCTCAGATCTTCGTTCCAAGAGGGGCTGGCTTGCAGAGTCATAGTCTACAGGCAAGCCAGAGCACATTGACCTGGAGAAGTTGGATGGAGTTCCAAGGACAAATGAAAAATGATGAAAGTCTTGGCAAAAGGCTGGTAAAACATGTCTAAAGAAGAAGAAGAAGAAAAGAAAAAAAAAACACTTGGAAGGAAAAAGAAAGGTTAAGGGGTTATGTATAACTTGCCATATGTTTGCAAATTTAACAAATTCTCAGGCGCTCAGGCAATGTCTCTTGGCAGCTGCCACACAGAAAACTGGGCAGGTTATTTATAAACTGAGTATTGACCAGTTATGCAGCCATCGCTGATGGTCTGGATGGGGATGGTGGACACCAGGGGAAGGATGGGTAATGGCGGCTTCCACAGCAGTGTAGGAGTTCACTCGGGCTGCCATCACAAAGCACAGTTTGGGCAGCTTGACCAAAACATACGAAGGCTGGATGTCCAAGGTCAAAGTGTGGTTAGAGTTTTTTTTTTTTTTTTGGTGAGGGTTTTCATCCTGGTTCATAGATGGGCACCTTCTCATTGTGTCCTTGAACAGCCTTTTCTTTAAACATGAACAGAGAGACAACCAACATACAGAAAAGAGAGATCAGATCTCCAGTCCTAATGTCTACAAAGACATTAGATGGAATGGACAGGGCCATCAAGATGAGGACGCATCTTATCATCCTCATGTGGGAGGGGGAGGGGAGCACGTGGACATGGTGGCCAGGTGGCTTCAAATACCCAAGAACATGTGTGAAGTTGGAGCTGAACGTGGAGGTCAGGGACACTGCAGACAGAAATCTCAGGGACGTTTGTGCAAATGAGTGTTTCCCACAAACTCTTCTGCAAAATCTGGCTCTTTGAGATATTGGTGGGGGCTCTGAGAAATGAAGAAACAGAGACACACACAGAGACAGAGACACAGCGATACCAAGAGAGAGACACACAGACACGGACACAGACACACACAGACACACACACACACACACACACACACACACACACAGAGACACAGATATTTTATGGTCAAATAAGATCAGGAAACATGCAATGGGTCTTGTGACCACCTTTAAACTGTTGGTGTGCTTTGTGGCAAGACGTAGGGCACGTGCAGCTGGGGGTGCTCATTTTCCTTCTCTTACTCGCCACGTCTTCCCCTGCAGGAACACATTCTGAAGCCCCAAGAGAAAGCAGGAGGGCAGGATGGACTGGAGAAGCCATGCCTGTAGAGCAGGGTCCAGACCTGCTTGGAGCCATCTGTCATCCCTCTCGGCCACACAGATGTCCCCCGGACTTTGAAGTCCAGCTCTGGCAGTGACACAAGGCCTTCTTCCCAAATTGCTCTATTTTGCTGACCTCGTTGCAGCCTGGGAGGTCAGTAAGCTGTCCCATCTGCTTTGGATGATGGAGCTCTCTGGGTTCATTGTGTGGGTTGTAGGCCTCTCTGTCCCCCATGCCACATCCTGGATCATCCAGGGACATCTGCCCTCTGACAACTGTGCAAAGATGTAACCCCTGCATGCCGACCAGCCCAGAGTGCTTCCACCCACGTGTCATTCACTCCAACTGCCCAGAGAGGCACCGTGTTCACGAGTCGAGGAGAACCCTCTGGGAAGAGAAGATATTCCATACACCACACTGCGGTGCCTCCCTTGTCCCTCACTGCATCCAGAATCCTGAACTTGTGCAAATGCACAAAGGGAAACTTGCCACAGAATAGCAGTGTCGATTGTTGGCATTGTGTTAAGAGTAAAGAGAGGTTTGCTAAATCTCCTAAATGCACAACCTATATTACTGTGTGCATTTGCTTCCTAATGACCGCAAACCAGGGCCTGAAAGAACAGGAATCCATTCTTCCCCAGCTCTGGGGACCAGCAGTCTTGAGATCCAGGTGTGGCAGGGCTGCTGAGATCCAGGCGGGGCAGGGACATGTTCCCTCCCAAAAGGTCCAGAAGAGGGTCCTTCCTGACTTTTCCAGCTCTGGGCTGGTGGCCTCCTCCCTCCCATCTCTGCTTCCATCCTCATGTGGCTTCTCCTCTGTGTCTGTGTCTCCTCTTCTGTCTCTTACAAGGACACCTGTCATTGGATTCAGGGACACCGTGACTCAGGATGAGCTCATCTCAGATCCTTCCCTTCATCACATCTGCAAAGACCCTATTTCCACATAAGTCAGCGTTCTCAGGTTCCAGGAATTTGACACAGATGTATCTTTTGCAACCTGATCCACTACAAAAAAACAGAAAGACCTAGTACTAAAAAAAAAAAAAAAACTACAAATAAAGGTACGGTTTGCAGAAAGTGTCTTCTCCATAAATGGTAGCGGTACGTTCTCTTATGTGTGAATTTGTCATTCATTTATAACCTCGACTGCCTGAGATTGTTATTGAACCCAGCAAAGCAGGGGACCCAGGAAGGCGTATTTCCCTGAACTCTTGATCCTTTAGGACACTCTGAAAACCGGACTTATACCTTTAGCCGGGGAGTTAGTGGTATCTGTGTAAATGAAGTGACCACATCACCAAAAACGTGACATTATTTTTGGAAGGATGAATTGTAAAATCTCCTTCTGGCAGAAAAAGCTGCCTCTGGAATCCACCTTTGATGCACAGAAAAATAATATTGGGATCGTTGTTAAGCCTCATGAGATGGTTTTTATAAAAAAAAAAAAAAAGAAATCTGGGAAAGTTTTTGCTTAATTTAAAACAGGAAACAGAGAGCCAGGGGGAGAGTCAAACAGTCTTGGAGGGTCAGCCTTTAGTGGGAAAGGCAGAGGGAGATCTTGATTATCTGAGGTCGTCCGTGAGTGGAGTTCGGGAAAAACAAGTCATTGAACTTGTACCAGGAAACTTGGTTTAATGAGGATTTTATTGCACATCTGGAAGGTGTTTTCAGGTGTCCAGAGCCTTTAGAGTGAGTCTGTGAGCCCAGAACGAGGGCGTGTGTTAGGGAAGCCAGGAACCTCATCTCCGTAAGCCGCAGACATCAGGATGCTTGAGCTATTACGTGTGTAGTTAACGACGCTGGACGGATTTTAACGATTTGCTAAATCCGTGTAAATAGAAGGACGTTCTTGGAACTGGGTTTAATCTGTCGACTTGGTTAGGAAAGGGCGGGCCGTGTTCTGAAACGTCTTCATGAGATCCTTGAAAATTCCTGTGATAGAATCTTCACAGGCTGGACATTATTCCAATGTCATATTCTGTGGACACATCCCCTCTTGATGATGGTAGAACCACCTTGCGGCCCCAGAGCCAAGCATGCACGCCCACCATATTTCTGCTTCATGTAGTCCCAGTGGATTTTATTTCCACCATGGTACCCTTGGGGCATTCGGACGTGCCCAGGATATACAGTCATTACTAGAACAGAACCTACAGACGTCCCTTTGAAATGACTATGTGCCTCACCCCCATAAAAATTGAATTAAGTATTTCTATTACCTTTAAATGTTGGACATCAAAGAACCGTAAATCAGTGTTATTCCAAAGCCTGATTCAACGCGACTCAGAGAAGAAAACTTGCCTCGTTCCTTCCCTGGGAATCAGAGGCTCACGTTCTGCCAAATGTGCGATTCGGGGAGATAAAAATAAATCGTACGAGTTTCAGACGTCTGTTCCCAGATACGTTGTCAAACTCATGGGACGGCAGAGGGTCAAGCGTTTCTTTGCAATGTTTGCCAAAGACCGGTTCTGAAATCCTTTGCTATTGGTGTCAAAAGGGGTCAGCAAGGAAGCAAGGTCTTTTGGTTTTTTGGGGGGGAAGGAGAGGAAGGAAACATGTAGGTTCAAGGTATGAAACAGGACGAGCCAAGGGCAAGGGTCACACGTGATGCTTTTTAAGGAAATCGGCATGTTTATTGTTATTTTTCTTCCCAGTGTCATATTAAGTTTAAGAGTCCAGGAATCTCCCTGAGTCCCTTAGATGTCCTCTCCAAATGGTGGTGAGGATGGCGTAATAAGATTTCTACCACCAAAGACACACATGAGAAATGCTTGCCAATCTCCCAAGTTGGATCGTTACCCGTATGTTTCTGTGAAGGGGCTGTTTTCCTGTTCTTTGACAACAAACAAAACGGTCTTGCATTGTGTCCATGCGCTAGAATGGTCATACATAGGAGATGACTCGGTTTCCCCATGGGACCACGACGCGGAAATGGTACAGTTACTAGAACATAGACACCTGCGCGTGCTGACTTCCATTTTATCATCACCGGTGGGTGGCAGCTCCCTTTCTTGGCTCTCCAGAATCCTCACTGGGGGCACTGGGCATGCCACCCCGCCATTTTGTCTTTCTTTGGGATTGCTTGCCAGGCTACTTCCATCTCTCCACCCAAGGCTGTCCAGATCCATCATCACAACCCCCCTGGCTATACTGAACCCTAGCAAGAGTCCCCATCTGGACTTGGAAGGGGTCCCCAGTGCACCTTGGTGTCTGAGCAGAATGTGTATGGAGACAGACATCCTAACCCAGGAACCCCACACGGTGCCACCTGCCTAGTTTCCCACTTGGCTCCTGGGCGTGATGGGGGTTCGGTCCCCACTGAGGGGACTGAACTGTGTTTGGGACCACATGCCTCCCCTTAATCTGGTGACCCAGCTCTGCTTTTACAGACTGTATCTTTAAAAGCTGGTTCTTCCCCAAAGATTTTCTTTGGCAAAGTTCAGTGTCCCAGCTGATGACACCCGTAGCAAGCTTGCCTCAAACACATCTGAGGCATGCCGTGGCCATCGGGAGGCTGCCCTTCCTCCCACGCCAGATCCTGGGGAACGTTTAGAAATCGAGCGCTAAGCAAATAAACGTCTGCTCTCTTCCTTCCTTCGCCTGAAGTTTTGAAGCCACGAGGTTTATTATTACTGTTGTGCTCATTATTATTCCATCGTCCCATGATCTGCACACGATTCTCAATCTCCCTCTGAGTCCCTTGACGGGATCTACTGCAACAGTGGGAAGAGGTCATCTTTGCTGATTGGGGGGTGCTGTAGCCTTGCATCCTAAGCCTCGATGAGCACACCCCGTGGGACTGACTCACGTCTGTGATTTATTTTTTCAATTTATTTTTTTGAAAGAAAAATAAGTGCAGGCAAACCGGCTTTCTTGAAAAGCGTGCGTGGATCCGGTAAGCAAAGTTTTGTGTGCCCGGGAGGACTGAGGGGTGCTTGTCCTCCCTACATTCCCTGGGCTAGGAAGGGAAGATCTTGGGGGAATCTATGGAAAGTCCTCCAAGCTCTTGACTTGTCCTTGTGCACTCCTATAAAATCCCAGGGGGCTTTATGGTATCCGAGAAGACGTCATTATGACGGGCTCCAAGCAAAGAACCTCATGCAAAGGAAGCTTTTCTTCTTTGCATCCATGACTCCATTCCTCCTGGTAGAGTCCTGGTTTTTTTAATGTGTCCCTCATGTACACACACACACACACACACACACACAAGCACACAGGCATGCATGGATGCACAATGGCCCAAGACCTTATGAGAAAACCCTTCTCTCTCTGCATGGCAGACGAGACCCTGCCTTTTGCTTTTTTAATTATCGAAATTATTCTGTAGTGTTAATTGCAGACCCAGCTTGTGCAACTTTACATCTCCGTGGTGCCTGTACTTGGCAGGGAGAAAACGTCCTTTGAAGTTTGTTTATGCCAAAAAAAAAAAAAAAAAAAAAAAAAAAAGGGACCTGAGAAGCTGGGCAGAGCCTCCTGTACCACAAATGACCTCTTTCTTCTTTGCCGAAAAGCCCCTTTCTTGACTGTGTCCCTCTAAGTGGACTTGAAAGCACTGCTATCCACATTTTCTATAAAAAGCCTTGAATCTTCTGCAATGCTGAGAGTGTGGTCCCTGTAGATGGGCTGCCCCGGCGTGCCGGGTGACCCGCCTGTCCTGGCTCGGCTAACCTTCAACCAATTTCCTGGCTCCACACACCAAGAGCATGACCGAATTGTTTGGAGACCTTCTGGTAACTTGTTGGGTTGATTCCTTCACTGGAGTTTCCTCCTCTTCTTTTGATGTCATTGGGTGTTTGCAGGATCTAAGACTAGTGTGTTCCTGTGTCCCTTGCCACTGAGGCTACAAGTCCCTTGAGAAAGACATCTCCTTGCAGTCTACATATTTTCTTCTGTGCTTTGCGTTTTTGTCATCGCTCACTAGAACTCCTGTTTCTGGAAGATGCACGTGTTGTTGCATCAACCTGGTCACAGCAGGTGAATTTTCAAGGTGACCTCCTTCCCCATGAGATGCAGGGAGGTGACGGTCCCCACACATCCTTCATAGCTGCCTCCCCGTACCACTCCTTCCCCCATGGTCCTCCATGAGGGTCCCCCATGGAGACATGGGTCTATAAAGATCAGCCCTTCCAAGCACTTTTAACCTGAAAGAACAACTTGGGTTTCCCTCAACCCCTGATTGCAAAAGGAAAAAAAATTCTTACATTGTAAACTCACCGGCAATCTGTTCTTTCCAATGTTTTGATGAGCACATTTTTGCTTCCTGTAAAAAAACATTTTTCATTGAAAGTATCCAAGCGTGGTTGGAAGGATTCGTGTTACTGTTTTGTCTGTCCTTCTGACTTAGCAAGTTTCTGTTATCAAAAGGGGTTGGTGACCTCAGAGTTCCCAGGAAGGGCGCTGAGAAAGACGTGGACCCAAATCTAGGAATTCTAGTGATTACGTAAATTCTGTTTCTGAGATGAACAATAATAAATAAAGATGGTACCTTTTGAAGTAGAAACAGTGCAAATCGGTGTTAAATAGCTTGTTGCTGGAGAACAGGAATGCTAAACTCAGTATCGCTGAATTGGCTTTTTTTTTTTTTTTTGAGTATTTCTAGAATGGCATGATTTTAAAATATTCCTTCAAAAGATATATAGGATCCCATTTTCTATCACTAATGTTTATGAATCTTCTGGAAAGACTCGTGTTTTTGTAAGACGTGGTGTCTGTCTCTGACACACAACAAATGGGCTATATCTAAAACCTTTTTTTTTAATATGAGTCTCTACACTCATTCTTTTTTATTTTTGAAGATTTTATTTATTTATTTGACAGAAAGAGATCACAATTACGCAGAGAGACAGGCAGAGAGAGAGGAGGAAGCAGGCTCCCCGCTGAGCAGAGAGCCCGATGTGGGGCTCGATCCCAGGACCCTGAGACCATGACCCGAGCTGAAGGTAGTGGCTTTAACCCACTGAGCCACCCAGGCTTCCCTAAAACCTTTTTTATATGATGCCTGTATGGTCTTATTGTATCTCGTCAAAAGACATAATTCCAACCCAAACCATTATATTCAACTTGCCACAGTACTAACGAGCTTTTTAAAAACTCACCAATTTTCATCTTTCCTTGTGATCTAGTAGTGTCAGAAGACACCTGATAGAAAAACATGAAAAGAGGTTTCAAATCTCAGAGATTAATTCCCAACCCATAGCCCAGTGTTTATTATTTTTTTAAGAAAACATTTCTCTGGATTATGTGCAATTGTCTTCTAGGCTTTTTTTTTTTTTTTTTTTTCTTGGAAAGTACGATTAAGTAACAGGAACAGTCAGGTCTGGTTTTTAAACATGAATCAAATATACTCAAGTGTTTCATTTTTGCCAAACACGAAGCAGATTTTTGCAGAGAAACGTTTTCTTCAAGTTCTCTTAAAATTTTATACTTAGAGTATTTTGTCCATGTATGTTTACAAGATTGAGAGTTAATGCATCATAATGCTGTTCCCAATGGAGGTCAGTCATGATGGTGTTCGCCTTGAACTTGTACAGGGACGAGTGTTAAATATATCTTAAAAAAACTGAAAGAAAGATGCTTTGGGGATGTCAAAACGTCTGTTTTTATAAAAAGAAATTATCCCATTTTCCAGAAATAACAAACTTGAATATGCTTGGCTTTCTTTGTCATTGTCTTCTCCTTCTTCTCCTTCTTCTTCTCCTCCTTCTCCTCCTCCTCCTCCTCTTCTTTCTTCTTCTCCTTCTCCTTCTCCTTCTCCTTCTCCTTCTCCTTCTTCTTCTTCTTCTTCTTCTTCTTCTTCTTCTTCTTCTTCTTCTTCTTCTTCGAGAAACAGGACTTGGATGGAAGGTGTTTCACTAAATTGGTTCTTGCTTTGATGACTTCTTGATTAGTCCTTTGTATGCCTCCCCTGTTAACAGAACTCTATGAACTTCCCATGAAAATTACAATGTCTGTGTGATACTTGGTTTGATATTTCCAAAATTCTTATAGTTAACATGTGCTTGCTGGCATGACACTGATTCCTTTCTTTGTCATTTCCCAGTGTAGAGCATCAAAAGGCAGACGACTCAGTGTCAAATGTCGAGGTCACACACGTGTGTCTCCAAAGTCATTGCTTTGCTCTACGAAACCATTCAGTTCAATCTTTATGAATCAGTCTTCCTAAATCTTGCTTAATCAGTTCTTGTTTTCAAATCCCCCACAACGGCTCCCCATAACCTACAAGCTGGAGGGAGACATAGACCATCAAGAGTGGAAGGTACCCTGCCACCATGATTTCCACCATCCATACACACATGGAGGAAGAAATCGGGGGAAAACTCCCCTCCGTTGGCTGATAATGTAATTACAGTTTGAGATTTCTTGGAGGTGATGGTAGTATCGTACATGCGTACTGTGTATATGGGTTCTCTGTGTCCAATGTGTCCTTTCACATGCAGTAAGGTCACCTGGACATAGGATGCAAACAATATTCAAAGTGATCTTTCTTAAAAGGAGCTACTGGAGGGCACCTAGGTGGCTCTGTTGGAGAAGCATCTGCCTTTGGCTCAGGTCATGATCCCGGGGTCCTTGGGATCAAGACCCGCATCAGGCTCCCTGTTCAGTGAGGGGTCTGCTTCTCCTTCTACCCCATCCATACAACTCATGCTCTCTCTCAATCTCTCTCTCTCTCTCTCTCAAATTAATAAATAAAATCTTAAAAAAAAAAGCAAGTACTAGACGCCGTAACATTGACTTCTTTCCCTGTAACAGCACTCATTTGTTTCACTTTAAATTTCCTATTCATGAGACATAATCATGAGTTTGAGAAGAATTCACACACATGGGCAAAAGCAAACAGAACTCTATTGAGTTCTGGAAAAACATAGCAATGGAAGTTGAGAATAAATGATGTGTGTGTGTGTGCCTGTTTGTGTCCTCTGCCCCCAAATTCATGTGTTGAAATTCTACCTTGCAGAGTGATGGTATCAGGTAGTGGGGCCATGCGGGGGGTGGGGGGCTTAGTTCATGATGGACCAAGGGCCATTCCAGTGAAAACATTGTTGTCTATGAACCACAAAGCGTGCTCATCACACAGGGCTTCTGTAGATGCCTTGATCTTGCAATGAGTTTGTGGTGATTAGTGATGCAGGAATGGAATATTAACTAGACCGTGACTTGGCCTTATGTTACCAAAATTAGGGCAAAACATCTCTGATTATACATCTGAGATGAACAAAACCATCTCCAATTCTCAAAACTCAAGTGTTAATTCTCGTGAGGGGTGAGTGGTACAGAGATCCCCGTGGTCCATAGAAGAAAATGGAATTTGCCGAGAAGTGTTCTTTCAAGGTTATTTTTATTGTCTCAGGCACCAGAGTCAGGAAATGTTTGAAGGACAACGTTTAAATACCCTACAGCAATTTTCAAAAAGCGTGGTACATGCAGGCGGGGAATTCTGGTCTTTTATTAGCTGTGTGTCTTCACGGAACTAATTTTTATTGTAGTTGTGACTGTCGTCTTTGTTGCAACAAGAAGGCATGTGTTAAATAACTTTTTAAGGTGTGTTGCAACTATAAAATCATTTGTAAATTTTGGGATGTGGAAGGCTCACCAGGAATTCGATTTTTTGCACATGCTGGCAATGATTACCACGTCTTCTTGGGAGTGGGAGCGGGAAGGAGATGTGCTTGCCTTCCAGTGGAGGACAGGTCGAAAAATTGTACGTGGGTCAGCCTTAGGATTTTTTTAAAAAAATATTTTATTTATTCATTTGAGAGAGAGAGAAAGAATGAGAATGAGTGGGGTAAGGGGCAGAGAAACAGGGAGAAGCAGACTCCCACCGAGGAAGGAGTCTGATGTGGGGCTCTATCCCAGGACCCTGAGATCATGATCTGAACTGAAGGCAGATGCTTGACCGACTGAGCCACCCAGGCACTCCAGCCTTCAGACATTTTAAAGCCTTCCAGCATTGCAGGGGAAAAAAGGAAAAAGAAAAAGAAAAACCCTCCGGAACTCCAAGTATGGAAATAGAATGAAAGGCTTTCAGGTTTGTGTCTTGAGGAGTCTTAACAGATTGTGTTGGGCATTCTTTGAGGCTCCTGGAAAATTGTGCCTTTCGTGTCACACCTGCTTTGTGGCATTTCTTGTGTCTTCCTTTTAACAACCATGTGCGTGTGTGATTTCATTAGAAGCCAACCTCCAGGCCTTTGATCGCATGTGGAAGTGGGTGGGGTATAAATTAGGTTTCAACGAGCATGCATTTGGCTGCCCTAGGCACTCTTGTGGTTTGTGGCCAAGAATAGTTGTGCGCGTGGGCATGCCACAGGGAACACCCAGGCTCTGATGTGCACAGACAGGTGTGTCCAAAACCGGTGTGGATAAATGGGAGGAAAGACTTAATTATTGGTTTTTTAAAAATGACTTTTTTGAGTTAAAGTTCATGCACAATACTACTCATTCGTTCAAAGTGTACAACTCAACAGGAGTGCAACCCCATTGCTTACAAGAAAGTTCAGAACATTTCCATCATCTTCCCCTTCCCAAAAAACCCATATTCTTCAGGTACCTCCACTGTTTCCCTCCATCATCTCCCACACCAACCCCTGGTGGACACTCTCTGAGTCTATTGCTGGGATCCCACATTCTGTGATGGCTTTCTTCCACTTAGCACGTCTTTAACTTTTATCCATGTTCTAGCAGAAATCAGTATTTTGCTTCTTTCTGTGGCTGAAGAATCACCCATAGTCTGTATATATACACCATATTTGAATGATATATTTTTTTTAAGACACCAAGGATCTCAGACAAGTCTGCTGACTCTAGGTCAAATCCTTGACGTGATTTCTTTTAGCACCATTTTTTCCCTGGACAGGTAAGGCTGGTCTTTGGTCTTTGTCACTGACAGGAACAAAGAGTCCTGTTTGCATACCTCTCTGTCTCAAACCCAACACTGGGTGACAGCATTCAGAATAACCCAGAAGGGAAGCTTTGGATTGGCCAGTGGAGATGTCCACAAACAGTTATTTGAATAAGGTCAGAGCTAGTTTGGGAGCAAAGGGATTGGGTGCAACCTGTCTTTTCCTCCATGCCTGTGTAGAACTGAACTCAGTTCCCCCCAAGACAGAGGAATGCCTGAGGCAGGAAAATAGGGAAGCAGGTGCACCCTCAGGGGTGCTGACACCTGTTGTAAATTTGGGGTCCCCAAGAGCACCCTCGCTGTTGACATCAGTTGCAAGTTTGGAGGAGGGTCCCAAAACTCCCTAACCATGGGTTGAGCTGCTGTAAGCCATCAGGTCGCAGGTCCACATGGCCAGAGCTTTGTGCTGTCTCTGTCTGGCCCCATGAAAAACCATGATACTTCAACACAGCATGAAGTGTGGAGCCCCAAGCATCTAGCAGGGTCTCTGCTAGACCCAGACCTGTGGTCTTTGAGAAACCAGTGAATGTACAGCTCCCCGCTGGGTTGCAAACCCACTGCAAAGCCCATAGGGGTGTCAGAAAGAAATAAAGACCTCTGTCCATTGCCTCTCCAGCTGGACTGGAAAGGGGACTTGGAAGGTGGCCCAAGCATGCTCCCCATGCCTCCACCAGTGAACTTATTCTACTGGGTGGAGATTACAACAGCTGTTAAACCTTCTCTTAATAGTGACCTCTGTGCTAGTGATTCCCACCGGGAGGAAGGGGATGGAGGACACACACTTGTTGCAGGTAGACCCAGAAGGACACACACACACACACACACACACACACATGCACACAGAACCAGGAGAGAAAAGTCATGAAAAATCCTAAGTCTGCCTATGATTTCCCCCAGAGATCTAGAAAGAGCTCCCCTCCACTCCCACAGAATATATTTGAAAGGGATTATAGGAGACAAAATAAAATTGTTGTGATTACACCCGATGAGTCATCTTTGTTCAACACAGCAGTTACATGTGCTTCTTCCCCCAAGAGCTTTCAAGAAATACCAGGCATATAGTGTCATACATTGGATCTCCGTGGGAGTGGTTGAGCGGTAGGACCTGGGGGTTGCTGGAAAGTTCCTCCTGACTCCCCTCTGACCAAGCACTGTAATGAAAGGACAGCAATGACGGTGACGCCTGGAAAGAAACAGAGAGAATCAAGCCCGGAGGTCGTCAGAGCCTCTTACACTTCCAGAGTCCTAGCCCTCAGGCGATGACCACCTTTCTGCTTCTCGCAGCACGCAATCCCAGGCTCCAACTGGGTGCCAGTGGCCATGTTTCCAAGCTGTATGCACCATGGAATATCTCAAACTTGCAGGAAGGAAGGAGGGTGCTTGAATGATCTTGATCCTAAAAGTCCTATGCATCTAGACAAGGGTGGGGGGGCACATGCTGCTAGGAAGACCAGGGGAAACTTCACAAGGAACAGGGGGCTTCTTCTGACCATTCAGAATAATGACGTCTGGACAGGCAGAGGATGGAGATGTGAAAACATCAGAGCCTGAAGGATTCAAACTCACTTAGGGCAGAGACTAGGCTTCATGGCTCCTACTTGTCCAGCCATGAGTGAGGACAGGGGCCAGCCAAGTACCAGTGGCATTGACCAGCACATCCATCAGTTCATGGCTTCAATCCCAACACAAGGTGTCCACCTCGAAGCCCAAATGTCCCTCCTACCCTGGGATTGGGACTTGGCAAGATCCCTCAAGGTAGAATGGTTTGTTGATCTCATGGTTGGTTCTTATGTCTCTGATAGTATCTCCTTGGAGCCCCTGGCTTGAGTTTTCCAATGATGACATCAGAATGATGATTGATGTTCATTAACACGTGGTTGGCTGACACTATGACCCTGTCCTTGCTTTTGCCTTTGGGAGTCTTAACAAAGGGAGGTCATACTCCTGCCTCAATGAGGCCCTCACTTGAGTTCTCTGTCTCACCTTTCTGAACTGTCCTGATATTCCCCAATTTTTCATGGGACTTGCCCACTGCATGCCCCTTCCTGGCCATGGAGATTTCTGAGTACAGTCAACTGGATGATTCTACATTGTGGGCTTTGCCTTGCACCTCAAATAACCTTCGGGGAAACCCTTCTGACATTGACATAAACAAACCCTCTTGACCAGAGGCCAATAAAAATACTCTTGATATTAAATTCTGCTCTGCTGTGGCAAGATAATCATAGGAAGGCCACTTCCATTCCCTGAAACTTAAGCAAAAAAGAACAGTATTCTGCCTACAGACAGCCTGCCAACCCACAACCCAGGAATGGAAGGACATTTGGGCTTCAAAGTGGACACTTGGTGTCTGTCAGGATTGAAGACCCGTGTAGCTCCCAAGACGTGGCTGGCCCCTCTCCTCATCTGTGGCTCATTCACATCTAAAGGAAGGAGTTGAGTTTGCTGAGTCTGGCTTTTTGGTGATTCCAAGGCTGGTCTAGAGGAGGTCACTGGCCACTGGTAAGCAAGCTTTCCTGGGGACACCTTGGAGAAAAGACACAGTAATTCCAAGAAGATAAATGTTGAGTTTTGAATGAGTGGTTATGTACTCTTCTCCCCATCCTGTTGGTGGTGGGTGATGATTAAGGGCTTCTCTTGAGTCTAAGTGGTGTTTTCATGAGATTAATCTGGCGACACCATGCACTGTGGTTCCTGTCCTCTCCCTGGTGCTGGGTGTATATTAGATACCTGAGGGACCTATTAAGGGGACAACATAAAGGCAAAATGATACTTTAATCATACACCACTGGCTAAATATAACCTAGAGGGGGCCAATCTTGTGAAATGCACTGAGAACTTAAAACATTTGCATGAATTCAGTCTTTCACCTTCTTTCAAAGACCTCTAGAGTGAGTTCATTGATGTTTGGCTAACTCGGATACATTTTATGTTGATAGTTCCAGAAGCAATGCCTCCTCAAGGATGAGCGTGTCATGTCAGGACCACTTAGAGACATTTCCCCTAATAGAAGAGTTTCTTTCCATTTTTGACCACACATGGTCATGACCAGCGCTGTAGTTCACCCTTGGATAGTTGTCTCAGACACAGATGAGCTTGTCGACTTTCTGAGATGTCCCATAGATGAAAGCACATTCTGTCTGCTTATTTCTCACTCCTTAAGCTAGCAAATGTCACTACTGGTGACATCTAATGTCACTGGCTTCTTTTTTTTAATCAAATAATCTACATTGAAATCTAATGTTAGGTCTCAAGGCAGAAAATACTATCAGAAGTGACGTACATACTTTTGCTTTGAGGCTATGAAAGGGTATGCATCCAAGTGCATCTACTGGTCTGATCTACTGGTCTGGTTTTCAGAGGGTTGTCATTGGCCCATCTAGAGGATTGTAGATCTACTGATCGTAGACCACTCTGTGTCCAGCCAACTGTAAAGAATGCCATCCATCCTGGCGGAAGGCAGGTAGGAAGAATGCAGGTGATTCGATGGGCTGCTTTTCACAAATGGGATGAAGCAGATCAGAGAATTTTGTGTAGTGATGGTTTTCTGTTCATCTAATGTTGTATGAATTATACACACACATACACACACACAGAGAGACATATATATATAATATACAAGTTATATAATATATAGTATGTAATTCTATTGATATAATAATATATAATAATATAACAACATATAATGATATATGTAATAACTATATAGATATATGATGAGTGTGTATGTGTGTGTGTGTATATATATATATATATATATATATATATATATATAGGTCATGTAGTTTCTGATGGAATACTGTTTTATTTTATGGAGTCATCATCTGGTGAGAATAGAGACTTTCAAAAACATGATATGCCAGTTTCCTGAAGATCAATAACTTTCATCAGCCTCACAGAATAATGCAAATGGAAAGTAGGATTTCCTCCCCAATTTGGAGGTCCCTCGATGGATTTTTTCCTCATTTACAGTGCATTTGTGCAGGAATAAACTGTGTGTTTGGGGGTGTTATTTTCTCATAGCCACTGCATTTTCAGGATATCTATATTGGAGGTCTTTTGTGAACCTTGTTTCTCACAACTATTAAACTTTGAGTTCAGATCTGTAAAATGGACATCACACAGGTGTTTGAGAAGGATAAACCCAAGTGGGTAAATTGTAGCAGGAATCCATCGTGGGGTTCAACTTATTCAGTTTGGTCTCCCAGGCCCGACCCTGTTTAGCTTCCAAGATCAGACCAGATCAGTCGCGTTCAGGGTAATCCACAGTGGATGTAATGGTAACTGCCCACCCCGCCCCACTTCCCTCACTTAGTGGTCTGTAACTGCACCCAAGCATCTGGTGCAGGACCTGTCACCTGGGTTTAACTGTAGGATCGAGGCAGACTTGGTGGGCCTCTTTGATCGTGGCAGAAATTAGTTCAATGTCCAGTCACATCTGGACCAGGGTTGGTGAGCTCTCCTGGAAGCCTGTTCTCTGACGTGTAAAGAGAAGACATATATAATTAGTTTGAAAAATCCTAGAGAACTTTGATCAGCCCGCACAGCTGTGTGATGCTAGTGGGTTTTCTGAAATGTGCAGACAAAAAAAAAAAAAAGTCATTCCCTCAGCAACACGCATTCAGAGGCACGCCTGGTTGGGATGTGTCCATCGGACACGAAGTCTGACTAGAGGATGCAGAAAACTATGAGGAAAGGTGAGCGCTCATCCTGGATGTCTTTAAAATGGCAAAGGCAACAAAAATGTGTGAGGACATTTCTGACCCCAAGTCAACACACAGGGTTGAAACACCTCAGGGTGTGGTTTCGAGACACAGAATAAAAAGGGTGAGACAGGTGCCGTGTGTGGCAGGTACGAGAGTTCTAGGAGGTTGTAGAAGAGTAGCTCCCTACCAGGAGTCACTCTGCCCTCCAACCAGGGAATGCTTGGCTATGTCTCGGGACATTCTTGGGTGTCATATTGGGAAAAGAAGATGCTACTGGTATCTGGTGGGGGGAGACCAGAGATGTTGCTCAGCCCCCACAATGCACTGGGTGTCGTATCCCAGAGAATGGTCCAGCTCTGAGTGTTGTCCATAGGAATGTTGAGAAACTACATGTTAGCATGACAGACTATTTGCTGTTGGTTTATTGTCCTTCTATCCATGGCAGTGGTTAACCAATGAGGGGTAAACTCACCTCCCCCCAGGGGCAGCATTTGGCAATGTCTGGGGACAGTTGTGGACCATTATAGGTTGTGTAGCTGGCCAACGGGTGTTTCATGGGTGGGAAGCAGGGATGCCACAAGAAAGCCCCCACCACCACAAAGAACTATCCAGCCCAAAATAGGAGTTGTGCTGACGTCAAGAAAGTCTGATAAGTGACGTGCATAGGAAAACATGGAAACGTAAAACAGAGACCGTGGGGGGGACACCACTGTCCCAATAGGATGGGGATCAGCTGGAGCTTTCTTCCCATTTGTGTTGCTTTTGCTGTGTTTGGTTCCAGCGTGGGAGGAGGGCTTGGGATGAGGAGAGAGAGCAGCCAGAAACAGGATACCCAGGGGACCAATCCCGTCCATGTTGCTACAAAAGTTGGGTATTCATCCTT
The DNA here is from genome assembly GCA_004024605.1 of Pteronura brasiliensis. NCBI lineage: Eukaryota > Metazoa > Chordata > Mammalia > Carnivora > Mustelidae > Pteronura > Pteronura brasiliensis. The sequence goes on from PJEN01004641.1 coordinate 104,528, forward strand.
TCTGATGGAGGCATAATACTCCATAGTGTATATGGACCACATCTTCCTTATCCATTCGTCCATTGAAGGGCATCTTGGTTCTTTCCACAGTTTGGCGACCGTGGCCATTGCTGCTATGAACATTGGAGTCCACATGGCCCTTCCTTTCACTACATCTGTATCTTTGGGGTTAATACTCAGTAGTGCAATTGCAGGGACATAGGGAAGCTCTATTTTTAACCTTTTGAGGGACCTCTACATTGTTTTCCCAAGTGGCTGCGCCAACTTGCATTCCCACCAACAGTCTAAGAGGGTTCCCCTTTCTCCACATCCCCTCCAACACATGTTGTTTCCTGTCCTGCTCATTTTGGCCATTCTAAGTGGTGTAAGGTGATATCTCAATGTGATTTTGGTTTGAGTCTCCCTGATGGCTAGTGATGATGAACATTTCTGGGTGGTGGCACCAAGAACAACCCAGCAATGGTAGGAAGGCTAAATGAAACGTAAGAGAAGAAACTATTTCATATCCACTCTTCAACTGTGCACATCTGCTCTTACTGTCTCTCTTGTTCCCTATACTTGTGGCAAAGCCTGATGTGCACAAAGAGGTTGTGTGTGACCTAGTTCCCTTGCTCATTCCTTCATCTGTTCCTAGAGGCAATGAAATGGTTGTGTGTGATTGATTTGACAAGGGGCAGGAGAGGGACAGCATGTGTTGGCTGGACGTGTGATTAATGGAATGAACTAGTGGGTCAAGCCACCCCCTCCCTGACACCTTTCATTTGCTGGAAATCTAAGAAAGGCATCTGCTTTCTGTCACTCACAGGTTGGGGTACAGAGTGCAGCTTATCTACACCTCAAAGACCAATGTGACCACAAAGGTCAACCCTCATCAGAACGCCTCTTCTCCAGGTCCTAGGTCATGGGGATGCATGCGACAAGGTGACATCTTTGGGCCATGGGGTGGGATGGTCACTTTCTTTCATACCTGGACAAAAGCTCAACCTAAGCCAAAGGGGATGCCGTGGGATAGCACCTCAAGATTATAGATTATGGGCTTGCCTTCCAGCCGAAATAACATTATAGGAAATTGTTTTGACATTTTTAATAAATAAACCCTCTCAAATAAAAGCCAATAAAAATATCCCTTATATTAAATCCTGCTGGGCTCTGGTAGCGTAATCACAGAGGTCACGCCATGCATCAGAACGTTAGGAAAGGTACAGTCCTCTAAGAATATAATGAAACCCATTTGGCTCATTCCTTATCTAGAAAAGGAGGCTGAATTCACATAGGCTGGCAGACTTCCAGACCTGAGGCAAGTGTCCAAATCCACCCTATATTCTCTTTACCTCCAAGAAACTTGATACCATCTTGATGATTAATAGCACAAATCTTTCCCAACCAGAATCCCAGAGTTTTATTTGGGAGGAAAAACTCATGTATAAATTGGAATTAAACAGTAACTTATTTATATGCACGGATACATGTATACACAGGTAGAATGAATTATTGACAGTTTCTTTATCTTTATACATGAACTGATAGTTGTTATAATCTGGAGAGGGACATGGTGTTTAGCTTGTCACAAACCCACACATTTTCATGCCTTGGGTTTTACCCAAGGCTGGATTTGGATCTGGTTGTATTTGAAGCTAGCTTTGCAATGCATTTCTAACTTTCATGTGCTTTCAACAAATAGAGGGAAGTAAAAGGAAGTGTGTTTGTGCAGTTCTATGAATCTGTGATACACCTTGGCCAGCATCTGGCCAGGGGCAGAATGGCCCCTGCAAGCGTGGGCAGTGAGTGTCTCATTAAATGGGAATGACGGCATTTTTCCCTCTCTGCTCCATGCTAAATTTAGCTACGGGGTTGCTTCATGTTGCTGTTCATGGAAGCGAAGTGAAGTCACGCTTATTTTTGGTTAATGTCTCAGTGGGATGAGCTTGCCAATTCGGTTGCTAATGTTTCTGATTGAATTGTTGTGTTCCAGCCCATGAAGAAGACTGTGCATGTCAGGTTATGGGTATGCAACATGACACAGATGGTGAGAGAGAGGTGAAAAAAAGGAGAAGACATAGTCCCTCCTCTTCGGCATCTCAGAATCCAGTTTGGAGAAGAGACATTTCTGGAATCAACAGATCATCAAGACATGGAAATGCAATGGGAGAAGTTGCAAACACACAACAAAGCAATGGACAGGGAGGGCAGATTCATGCTGATCTGGGGACATTATGAGACATTTCAAGGCAGAACTTGCACTAACTAAGACTCTAAGTTGGCATAGAAATTCAAACGAGGGGCGCCTGGGTGGCTCCGTGGCTTAAAGCCTCTGCCATCAGCTCAGGTCATGATCTCAGGGTCCTGGGATCGAGTCCCGCATTGGGGGGGGGGTCTCTGCTCAGCAGGGAGCCTTTTCCCCCTCTCACTCTGTCTGCCTCTCTGCCCACTTGTGATCTCTCTCTCTCCCTTTCTGTCAAATAAATAAATAAAATATTTTAAAAAAATCAAATGATAACAGAAGACAAAACAGTCTCCAAACTGAGGGTAGCAGATGCAAAGAGCAGTGTGGAGAGATGAGGTCCCACATCCAAGATACAGAGTGAGGCACAGTGGCCGTGGTGGAGTGAGGAATGGTAGGGGAAGTTGGAACTCATGTGCGCAGCCAGAGCTTCTTTGCAGGGCATGAAAGCTCTGCTCGGAACTGGGATGTCTTTCCATAAGGGGAAGTGTTGGCTACATGTGGTGAGATGGGGCTTTAGGGCATCTCTATGCTGGGAGGAATGCAGCTGACTTAAAGAGAGAGGGAAAGAAAGAGACAGAACAGAAAGAGAGAGAGATGGAGTGGGCAGAAAGGATGACAGAGAGAAAGAAAGGAAATGAAAGGGAAGGGAAGGGAAGGGGGTGGGAGGGAGAGAGGATGGATAGATAGATGATAGATAGATATAGATAGACAATAGATGATAGATGGTGGATAGATGGATAGATAAATGATAGGTAGGTAGGTACGTAGGTAGATAGATAATGGATGGATAGATTAGGTAGATAGATAGATGGATAGATAGGGGATGGATGGTTAGATTGATGATAGGTAGGTAGGTAGGTAGATAGGTGATTATATATAGATAGATGATAGATATATAGATAGATGATAGATAAATAGATAGATAGATAATGGATAGATAGATAGATGATGGATGGATAGATAGATTAATAGGGGATAGATGGTTAGATAGATGGTAGGTAGACGATAGGGAGATAGATAATGTATGAATAAATAGATGGTGGAAAGAAGAAAGAGAAAGAAAGAAAGAAACAAACAAACAAAGAAAGGAAGGAAGGAAGAGAGAGAAAAGGAAGCGTGGAGAAAGAAAGAAAGAAGATAGATGGATGGTAGATAGATAGATGGATAGATGGGGATGGATGGTTAGATTGATGGTAGGTAGGTAGGTAGATAGGTGATGATATATAGATAGATGATAGTTATATAGATAGATGATAGATAGATAGATAGATAGATAGATAATGGATAGATGGTAGATAGATTGATAGGGGATGGATGGTTAGATAGATGGTAGGTAAATAGACGATAGGGCGATAGATCGATAATGTATGAATAGATAGATGGTGGAAAGAAAGAAAGAAAGAAAGAGTGGAAGAAGAAAGAAAGAAGATAGATGGATGATAGAGGACAGAGACAGAGATGGACACAGACTGACACAGAGAGATGTCAGAAAGCTATTCCAAGAATCAGCATTGAGACGCTGAATGTTGACACCAGCATTACTGTTCTTTTTTCCTTTCCTTTTTTTTTTTTTCTTATTTTTAACTACATAATCAGGGAGTTACTAAGGAGACTGACATCGTGTAAGAGAAATGCCTTATGTGCTCATCTTCATGTGTCCACTCCTAAAATACCAATGCTCACCATTTCCCCACTTTCAATTCACATAACAAAAAAACTGACCATTGTAATAACTTTGAAGAGTATCATCCAGTGGCATAAGTTCATTTACGGTATTGTGCAACCATCACCAGTTTCCAGTTCTGCAATATTTCCATCATCCCCAAATCCACAGCAGCAATATTCACAGTAGCCCCAGAGTGGAAACAACCCAAGTGTCCACTGATGGAGGGCAGGATGGTCTCACACAAGGTCATCCATCCATGAATGGAATATGACTCAGCCATGAAACAGAACAAAGCTCTGACTTCTGCTGCCCCATGGAGGCACCTTGAAATCATGGTGGGTGCTCAGTGAGAGAAGCCAGACGCACAAAGCCATCTAGTATATGATTCCATTGATAGGACCTGTCCCCACTCTTTCTTTTAAAAGTCCATGTATAAATTGGTCGCAGCCATTGCACAGCTAACTGGAGGAAGAGGTAGATAATGAAACTGAATTGTGAGAAGTAATTCTTCGAAGTAAAACCCACAATCTTACCTTTAATAGCAAATGGGTCCTCCTGCATCTCGTGGTGAAGTCAGCAGAGTTGCTGTTTGTACCATGGAGATGCGACTGTCTGGCCTAGATCATGTCCACATCCTTATGCCAACTGGCTTAAGGACTTGTTCTCCAGGAGGACAGAAATGCCATCATGCCCTCTGAAAACTGCCGTGCTGTACATTTTCTGTGATTTCATTAGATGCCTCTCTTTTCTTCTTCTTTTGTTAAGCGCTCTCCTTTATTTTTTTAAATAATTTTATTTTATTTTTCAGTGTTCCAAGATTCATTGTTCATGCACCACACCCAGTGCTCCATGCAATACGTGACCTCCATAATACCCACCACCTGACCCTCCCAACCCCCCATGCCCATCCCCTCCAAAACCCTCAGATTCTTTTTCAGAGTCCATAGTCTCTCATGGTTCACTTCCCCTTCCAATTTCCCCCAACTCCCTTCTCCTCTCCATCTCCCCTTGTCCTCCATGCTATTTGTTATGCTCCACAAATAAGTGAAACCATATGATAATTGACTCTCTCTGCTTGACTTATTTCACTCAGCATAATCTCTTCCAGTCCCGTGCATGTTGCTACAAAAGTTGGGTATTCATCCTTTCTGATGGACGCATCATACTCCATAGTGTATATGGACCACATCTTCCTTATCCATTCATCCGTTGAAGGGCATCTTGGTTCTTTCCACAGTTTGGTGACCGTGGCCATTGCTGCTATAAACATTGGGGTACAGATGGTCCTTCTTTTCACTACATCTGTATCTTTGGGGTAAATACCCAGTAGTGCAATTTCAGGGTCATAGGGAAGCTCTATTTTTATCATTTTGAGGAACCTATGCATTGTTTTCCCAAGTGGCTGCACCAACTTGCATTCCCATCAACAATGTAAGACAGTTCCTTTCTCCACATCCTCTCCAACATTTGTTGTTTCCTGTCTTGTTAATTTTGGCCATTTTATCTAGTGAAAGGTGGTATCTCAATGTGGTTTTGATTTGAATCTTCCTGAGTTGCCTCTCTGTTCTGCCAATCTGGGTAGGTCATGCCATCAGGGACACATGTGTGCAGCTTTCCCAGTGCCAGGCGATGGTGGTCACATGGTGAGCCTTGGGAAAGTCACTGTTGAGTAAATGAGTGAATAAATAAATGAGCTGATTCATTCCTGATAAGACCCAAGCACACTGGATGAGTCATCTACAATGCGGGCATATCAGAACTTTGATTTATCTCCAAACCGTCAACCCACAGCTCTCAAGGAGAAAAGCAGCACATTTTAATTTCATGTGTACCAATGATTTCAATAACTTCTCAAAACTGTTTTGCTAAGGATGTAGCCAGATAAACAGATGCCTAAAAACTCAATTGCATAAAAGGTTTTACTCCAAGCAGACAGAGACATAATTTAGCTGAGTTTCAAAGTGTTTTTTGGGGGAATCACTGATTCATAGAGGCACAAAGCCTTATGGCCTCAGTTCTTACTGGCTCAGAATGACATAAACCCAGAATGACATCTTGTCAACCAGATGTTCCCTCTGTCAGGAGAACGTGATCCTGGGCTCATCCAGCTGGATGCGGTGAGAGTGCCGTCCTCTGTTGTGTTTGGTTTCCGGGATCAGATCGGAAATTGCACGCAACCTAACTAATCACGTAACCATGGATGGTCACAGACCTTGGCCTTAGCGGAGGGTGGGCTGGTTCTCCAGTGGTTCCTCTTGGATGTGGTCAAACAACACTTGGGTAGGTTTGCTTGACTCCTATATCCCCGAAAGCTGTGTGCTGTGGCAGTGTTGCACACAGCTCAAAAGCATCAGAGATTATTGGAACTAAAAAAAACAAAACAAAAAAGGGCATCTTTTCCCCTTTTCCTTTTTCCTTTTTAATTTTCCTTTTTCCCCATCCGGTTTTGGAACATATTAAAAACAACAACACTCTTATTTGGAACATATTGCTCAAAGTCCACTAATTGATGGTGAAAATAAAATAAAAATAAGAGTGTCGCTGCAAACCAGAATCCAGGTCTTTTAAATCATGAGGCTGTCTCTTTGGAGTTCTTCCCCCTTCTGTAACCATGGCATACTACCAGCACTCTGTGACCCTGAGTCTGGGAATTCTATCATTCTGCTCAGGAGACCTGACTGCTGGGCATGACACAAGGTTTCTCCGTCCCCAGAACCTGAGGGGGGAACTTGGCCTATTTTCCAGAAGGAAGAAACCAGGCACTGGGTCACATCATAAAGATCTGGTCCCATGTTAATGGTCTTTGCCAGGGAGGTTAACCCTCCCTTCTGTGTCACAGATAGAGATTGGTGATGCCCACCAAGATCTTTATGGTTCCCATTCCTTCTTTTCCTGAAAAACGTAGGGGAGCCAAAACTTCCCAAGTCAGCACAATACGCCTGCCTGTCTGGTCTGTGGGGTTTCATGAGCCTGATTCCCTGAGGGGGCAGGGATAAAGAATTCCCTTTCCAGGGTAAGAGCAACCAGCATGTTCGGTGGGATCCCACCCTCAAGGCCATAGCAAGCATGCTTCAAAAGCTGAAAAAAAAATTGCCTTTAGACATATGACTGTACTTATATCTTTTAATATTTTTAGGATTTTTAGCTTAAAAAAAATTTTTTTTTGGCTCCAGACATCCCTTGGCTTGTGGTCTCATTTGAAATCTGCCTCTGTGTTCACGTGGTTTCTATGTGTCTGTGTCTCCTGTTCTGTCTGTTAGAAGGACATCTGTCATTGGATTGAAGACCACCCTGACCCAGAAGGACCTCATCCTCATCCTTATTTTAATTACCTCTGCAAATGCTGTATTTACCAAGCAGTTCCCATTCCCAGGTAGCTGGTGTTACGATGTGGACATATGTCTTGGGGATACCCTTCAACCCACTACAATACAGATGCTTCCTAAGTGAAGTGGGCAGAAATGTATTTCCCAGTGAACTCATGCTGTCCCGGGCTTTGGTGGGTTGCTGACTTTTGGGGACAAGAGGACGTCTTCCTGTTTCAAGCTCCATCCTTGGCAGAGCATTTAGCGCTTACAGAACTGCCTGCGTTCCAAGATGTCTGTAAACGGCACGGAAGCTCGTTATTCATGCTTCTTTCCCTTGTTCTCACACTGGGAAGCCTAAAATACTGTTAATTCACCAAGGAGCATTTCAGACCATGTCTGAGTCAATTATGTCACCCCCACCACTGCTTCTTTTTTCCACAAATTCCTTGGTATTAAAACCAAACACAACAATAACAGTAGCAACAGCAACTACGGCATACCAGTTTTACTTAAATCATTGGAATCTAGAAAACATTGCCCCCTTTGCCAACATCCTGTTCCTGTGGCCATGGCAAAGCTAGGGTAACAGATGGGGGAACAAAAGGCTTTGCAAAAGGTTTCCTTGTCGGTAGACACTTGCCCAGAGTACACGATGGTTCAACCTAATGACTATAGGTCACCATTTCAGAGCAGTGAGAAAGCAAACGGTTGCCCGGTTCCTACAAGGAGCTCTCCCGCTTTCCAAGGTAGGGGATGAGGGGAGTTTTTGTGAATCTGGACACTGTTCAGCAGAGGATCATACACCCCCAAAATGGCAGAAGCATTCTTGGAAGCTCATCTGGCATTGCCCCCTGCTCCCCGGACAGATGTGAACGTGTACCACATTCTGTGAGCAGGTGCGTTGACCTATACGTGGTCTTGGGGAGGTTGTCCGTGATCTGCCCTTAGCAATGATCCCAGCATCATGCATTTCCTGGAGGTCAGAAGAGAAATGAACATGGGTTCTTTGGGTGCAAACACAACATCAAGACTCACTTGGTCTGAGCAGGGATCTTGGTCATCGTATCTATGTATGCTTCTGAGCAATGCCCAGTAGGACTCAAGCATCTCCCAGTTGCTCCATGAATGAACCCAAGGACAAATGAATGCAGTTGGCACCACACAAGCCAAATTCCTCAGGGCATCCCAGATGCTACCTACAGAGCTCCAAATGTGTTAACTTTTAATTCATGTGAACCATACATGCACACTTGTTCCTTGCCAAGGAGGCAAAACTGCTAAGCCTACATTCTTTCTCAACACACTTCCCACAGCGGAGAACAAGTCCAGATTTTACCTTTTTCCTTCTAGAGCCTCCGGGCTTGTCTTCACTTTGCATTAGCTGAGTTCACCCATTGATTGTCTTTGAAAAAAAAATGACGTGATTTATGGGATCTATCTGTCAGCCACAATTCTGAAGCACAGATGATAAGCATGTGTTTTTCATAGATTTTCCACTTAATGCAAATTTTTACAGTCCCCCGTTCCTTTTCCCTGTAACTGACTGCCATTAAATGAGCTTTTGTAGGATGAATGCCATCTTCACTAAATTCTGGGGACATGCTAAGATAGGAATTTGGCATGTTACTGCGATCCCATACTGCCGAGTTACCTCCTGGGAAACCTTGAGTTTATTTGTTTCACTTCTCTGGGCATTTGCATGGCGGTTCTCTCTGCTCTGGAGTTGAATCAGAAAAGTCATCTGCAGGAGTGCCCGGCTGACTCAGTCAGTAGAGCATGTGACTCTTGATCTCAGGGTGGTGAGTGTGAGCCCCATATTGGGTGCAGAGATTACTTCAAAATATGATATTTTTAAAAAATTAAAAAAGGGGGCATCTGGGTGGCTCAGTGGGTTAAAACTTCTGCCTTTGGCTCAGGTCATGATCTCAGGGTCCAGGGATCGAGCCCCGCATTGGGCTCTCTGCTTAGCGGGGAGCCTGCTTCTCTCTCTTTCTCTCTCTGCCTGCCTCTCTGTCTACTTATGATCTCTCTCTGTCAAATAAATAAATAAAATCTTTTAAGAATTAAAAAAAAGAAAAGAAATATCATTTCCTACTTTCTGTGGTTCTCTGCATATGTGTTGAAGTGAGTAGGTTAATGATGGTCCTGAAAGTTATTTTTTATATCTTAGTCCCTGTAGTCTGTCTGTAGATATAATTCAGTTAAGTGTTTTGAGATGAAGAGGTCATTCTGGATTAATCACATGGCTCTAAATCTAAAGATGGCTGTCCCTTTTTTTTCCCCCTTAAGATTTATTTGAGTGAGAGAGTGAGCAAGGGACAGGGGCAGAGGGAGAGAAAGAGTCTTTTAAGCGGACTCCATGCTGAGCAGGAACCTGATGCAGGACTTGATCTCAACACCCTGAGATCAGGACCTGAGTCAAAACCATGAGTCAGTCACTTAACCTACTGTGCCACCCAGTACCCCAAGGATGAGGATTCTTGTATGACGTGCATAGAGAAATTTTTTTAAGCTTTATTGTTCTTTTTAAAATTGTGTTATATTGGTCACCATAGAGTACATCATTAGTTTTTGATGTAGTGTTCCAAGATTCATTGTTTGCATATAACACCCAGTGCTCCATGCAATCCGTGCCCTCCTTGATGGGTATCAAGGTATCACCAGGCTCACCCAACCCTCATACCCCCTTCCCTTCTAAAACTCTCCATTTGTTTCCCAGAGTCCATAGTCTCTCTTGGTTCTTCTCTCCCTCCAATTTCCCCCCTTCACTTTTCCTTTGTCTTCCATGTTATTCCTTAGTCTCCACAAATAAGTGAAACCATGTGATAATTGACTTTCTCTCTTTGACTTATTGCACTTATCATATTCTCCTCTAGTCCCATCCATGTTGATGCAAAAGTTGGGTATTCATCCTTTTTGATGGCTGAGTAATATTCCATTGTGAATATGGACCACATCTTCTTTATCCATTTGTCTACACTGTTGGTGGGAATGCAAATTGGTGCAACCACTTTGGGAAACAGCATGGATGTTTCTCTTCAAAAAATTAAAAATAGAGCTACCCTATGACCTGGCAATTGTACTACTGGGTATTTACCCCAAAGCTACAGATGTAGTGAAAAGAAGGGCCATATGTACTCCAATGTTCACTGCAACAATGTCCAAAATCGCCAAACTGCGGAAAGAGCCAAGATGCATAGAGGAATAGATGGACACACAAGGAGAATGCAGTGTGGCTGTAAAGTCAGATATTTCAAGAAATGTGTTCATAAGACAAGGAATCCCTACAGGCACCAGAAGCTGGGACAGGCAAAGAATGAATTCTCCCTAGCATTTGCCGAGGCAGTGCAGAACACCTTGATTGTGGACATCTGGTCTCCAGAAGTATGAGAGGACACATTTCTTTTGCTGTTAGCCACCCAAATTGTGATCATTTGTTAACAGGAACCACAGGAAAACTCATGCCCCAGGTGTCTGCACACTTGAGATTGTGTGCTCGTCATTTCTTCTCTTGTCTGAAGCACACGTTTGGTCAAGGTCAACGTTCAGGGAATGATTGCTTTCCTAAAGCACCATTCATTATGATGCTGGGCTATAAGTGACCATTTTTTCCCCCATCATGGCTATTTTACATTATATTCAGACATGATTCAGTACAGAAATTTCATGCATTTGATTTCTCTGACACCTCACCTCCTTATCAAATGGAATGCATTTTGCATTGTGGCTGGATGGCATTAAGTTAAATGGAAACGGGGTGCTCCTTGTAGCCCTGTGAAGACAATTTTATTGCCCTGATACTTATCAAATACCAACTATGAGTCCAGCATCAGTAATGAGCAATAATGCAGAAATGAGCAAATCCAACGGGCTTTGAGACAATGGAGGTCACCATCCAGCAGAAATAAAAATGAGGATTACAGTCAGTTTTGTTATCCACAGTTGTGATGTCCTACAAAGTCACTATAAGTACTGAATTCCTAAATACTGAACTATAAATACAGGATTAGGGTCCTGGGAGCCTCCGGTGGCACAACCATACACAAACTATGTGTTTTTATTTAAAGACACCTTATCGACTAGACATAGTTGATTCATTTACATTGGACTCACGGCCAACAATGTGAGAACTCACGCCTGAACAAAGCTTACCTGACACATGTATTTTCTCAGTAAGGCTCACCCCAACTTTCTTGTCCTTGGGAGCAGTGGAGAGCTCTTTAGCAGTACACATGGTGCCATTTTAAACAGAAAATCACGAACAAGAAGCACAAAAACATGGCAATCAGCTCTAGTGGTAGGTGTACTGGTGGATATGGATTCTGTAAATAAGGAGGACAAGTGTGCTTGGAAAGAATATCCATTAAGCTCAGGTTTGCAGGGGTGCCCTGGGTGGCTCCCTGGGTGTCTCCCACCCCTGGGTGGCTCAGTTCATTAAGCATCTGCCTTTGGCTCAGGTCATGATCTCAGGGTCCTGTGATCCAGCCCCATGTTGGGATCCCTGCTCAGTGGGGAGTCTGCTTCTCCCTCTCCTTCTGCTCTCCCCCCAACTTCATGCTCTCTCTCTCTCAAATAAAATCTTTTTTAATTAAAAAAAAAAAGCTCAGGTTTGCAAACTTTTATAATGACACACCACTAACTCTTTGGGTCGTTAGTAAATTCTTCTAGCTTTGGATTTTTGTAGTTTTGATTATTTTATGAAGAACATGTTGTGTGAAAACCACTGTGCAAAGGCATTTCCATGCTTTTGTTTATTTTTTAATTATTTTTTGTTATGTTATGTTAGTCACCATAGAGTATGTCATGAGTTTTTGATGTGCTGTTCCAAGATTCATTGTTTACATATAACACCCAGTGCTTCATGCAATCCATGCCCTCCTTAATCCCCATTACCAGGCCAACCCATCTCTCCACCCAGTCCCCTCTAAAACCCTCAGTTTGTTTCTCAGAGTCCATAGTCTCATGGTTTGTCTCCCCCTCTGATTTCCCCCCTTTCATTTTTCCCTTCCTTCTACTAATGGAATATTAGTCAGCCATCAGAAATGATGAATACCCAACTTTTGCATCAACATGGTTGGGACTGGAGGAGATTATGCTGAGTGGAATAAGTCAAGCAGAGAGATTCAAGTATCATATGGCTTCACTTATTTGTGGAGCATAACAAATAGCATGGAGGACATTAGGAGAAGGAAGCATGCTTTTATTTTTCCCCTTACTCCACACAAACTGGTCTGTGCAAAAGTCACTACTACTGCTTTTTTTTTTTCTTGTTTTGCTTTGTGGTTTTTTTGTGTGTGTGTGTGTTTTGTTTTTTTGTTTTGTTTTGTTTTTAAATTGCACTTGAAGGTTTTGGAAATGTGCCCAAACTTGAAAGTAGTTATTCTGGGAATCCTTTCTGGGTCAGAGGAACACCAGAAATTATTATTGGACATAAAAAGGTGAATGGCTTCTGTCTGCACTTCCCGGTTTCTTAACCCCTTCTTCCGCTCTTCCTCTGGGTCCATGTGTATTTTCCATGTGTCCCCTTCCCTGACCACACCCATGTCACTTCTCTGACCCATCACTCTGTGCCAGACTCCTAGCATTGCAAATCCCAACTGAAAAGTCATTTTGTTCCAGAAAATGACCATATTCGTCTACCTGCAGTGAAAGTGCCTCCTCTTCTCTCCTCTTCTTTCTTCTAGGGCTTTGTTCCCACATGATATTTGCACTTGCTGGTCTGCCTTGTGTCCGTGATCTTTCTCCAGATGTCCCCATCTTCCCTGAGTCTCATCTACACAGGCAACGACTCTGTCAGCTATACTGGTCAAGGGGCCATGCATACACCACAGTGTGTTTTGAGTATGTACATGTTTGTTCAATCAGTGGAAACCTATCAACAACCAGAGATAGTCAAGGTGGGTTCAAAGCCCTTCATGCTAGCTTGGATAGGTGTGCAGTGATCTAAGGTGTGGGGGATGAGAGTGTGTTTCTGGTGAAAACAACAAGGAAGAGTTGTTTTTCCACCTATGGGCTGGACACTGAGGTGCTGACAAGAGTTTTTACAGACCCTGGAGACCAACTACTTGGGTTTCAATTCCGAAATTCCGAGTAGCAGCAATCCTTCTATTGATGCTGACAGTAAGAATTAGACAAGCCCAGGTAGGTCCGCACCCCCACACTGCTGGCTGTATCAGGAACCTTCCATCTACATTGGCCCATGCCACCATTAGCAACATATTAAACACACTTGCTTGCCTGGGGACACATATTTTAAAGCCATCTCATAGGAAAGGACATTCCTTTGATTTTTACCGCTAGGCTCAAAGAAATCAATACAGTTTTAAGAAACAGATTTGCATGGGAGCCTTTTAAATACAACATTGAATTGGACAGGTAAATGAGAGCCAGGTGCCTCCTTCTCCTTGGTCTGACCCATGATCTGAATCCGCTGTGAGAGGCATTTCCTCAGCTCTGATGCATGTGTGCGGTTGTTCCTCTGCTTTGCACTGAACCAGTAAAAGGAGGCTTTAAGGCATTTGGTGAGCTCCCTTGCAAGTTATTTTTTAAAGCGAAAAGCATGCAAAAACATATGTATCTACCATTATCGTGAGGTGGGGCAAGAGGGAGAGTCTGTTTGCTTTTTTGTTAATAATGTGATGCTTTTTGGTGCTACATTTTTTAAAATTGGGGTAAAAAACACACCATATAAAATATATTATCTTAGCCATTTTTAAGCATATAGTTTGGTAGCTAAGTATATATTCATACTGTTGTGCAACACATCTCCAAAACACGTTTCATCTTGCAAAACTGAAACTTTATAATCATATAGGCCATTTTTCTTTTTTAAAGATCGTTTCATTTGATTTATTTTATTCATCATGATAAGTTCACTCCTTAATATCCATCCTCTATTTTCCTATCCACCCACTCCCTTCCCCTCAGTGTGTCCTGCAGAGTTAAGAGTCTGTGTCTTTTTTTTTTAAATTTGACAGAGATCACAAGTAGGCAGAGAGGCAGGCAGAGAGAGAGGGAGGAAGCAGGCTCCTTGCTGAGCAGAGATCCTGATGCGGGGCTTGATCCCAGGACCCTGAGATCATGACTTGAGCCGAAGGCAGAGGCTTAACCCACAGAGCCACCCAGGTGCCCCAAGAGTCTGTGTCTTAATTTGTCAATATGAGTAAAATCATATGATATGTGGAATTGAAGAAACAAAACAAATCAACAAAGAGAAAAAAAGAAAGAAAGAGATCAACATTTTTTTGCTGAGTCATAGTCCATTGTAGATACAGTGCTTGATACTTGACAAGTGAAAACATTTTAAAAAAAATGTACATTTAAAATGAGATTAGTATATAGAATTGTTTACTATCATACAGGATATGCAGTAGGCATTCAATTAAAAAAAAGCTGTTAAGAAAATAATAATAAATAATTGTATGAAGTAGGACTAAAGAAACACACTCTATCATTAAAGCCTATTTCCAGTGTTCTGGAGAAATGTTCTCAGATTCCTCCAATATTTGATTATTAGTTCTAAAATATAGGAATATCATTTAAAAACTGTGTAAAATTGTAGAAATGTTTACGGTGTTTTAAGGCATGAGAATCCATAAATACACACATGCACACAGATAGATAACAATTTCCACCCTTTAGTGGTTTAGAGGAAGAAAAATAAAATCTTCCTCTATCCTCTTATGTTCAGTCCCTAGGACCCCGTAAATTAACAAAAGTTGACAAAAGACAAATTGTCAGGAGAAAAGGCATGCTCATTTTCTTCAATATTAATATTTTTAAGTTAATCTGTTTACCAACACATTAGAAAATAATCTAGTGAAAGAGAAACAGCATTAGCAAAAAACTCAATGGCCTGTATTCAATCTATGAGAGATTTTTGTAGATTGACATAGAGTCCTGCAACCTTGCTAACTTATTAGTTCTAGTACCTTTTTTTTTGTAGCTGTCTAAGAATTTTCTAAGATGATCATATCCTCAGTGAATAAAGACAGTTCTACTTCTTCCCTTCTGGTAGAGCTGTCTTTTATTTACTTATTTACCAATTTTTAAACCTTATTTTAATAGCCAGGATCTATGGTATAATGCTAAACCCAAAGGATGAGGATCTGTTGTAGGGTTTTTGTTTTTTGGGATTTTTCTTGTGGATGCCTTTTTATAAAGTTGAGGAAATTTTTTTCTTTTCTCAGTTTACTGAGAGTTTTTAGCATGAATAGATGTTGGATTTCAGTCAAATTATTTCTCTGCATCTGTTGAGAGGATCATGTGGCTTTTCTTTCTCATTCTGTTAACATGGTGAATTCCACAGATGGGTTTGAGACGGCTAACTCATCTTGCTTGGCCATTTTGTGTTTTGAGACCTATGTCAACCCCATTAGAACAAGCCCAGTGATAGACAGTGGGGGCCTAGCTGTAGTATAGTCTTGAGGGGATTCCAAGTCCCATCTATCCTGAAGGGTAAACCCCAGGAGATTGATGTTGCACTGCCTGGGGACCAGGAAGGAACAATGGGAGATGATAATAGGGTCATGTCTCTATTCTGTGTCAGGACATTCAACAAACAGGCTCCCTTTCTGCGTTTCAGTGCCTGTCCAATTCAGGTGAACCACATGGCTGAACTGTGTAAAATCTTCAATGTCTGTCTTGAATTTTCCAAAGCTGGAATGGAATCCATTTTTTAACCAATGCAAATGCTCTCCATGATAGGAGCTGAAAAATCATTTTGAGGTCTGATTCCCCAGGAGAACCACAGGAAGCTGTAAATTCTGATAGTTTGAAATGGCGTGTGGCTGTTTGATATAAAACAACCATGAGTAAGGAATCTGATCTGCCATCAGCTACTTAGCTGGTTAACACTGCTTTTGCTAGCTGGTGAAGATGTTTTTGGTCGTGGTGGCCACATGCAAAAATCCTCTCCATAAAGTCATTTTGGAGCCCGAAAATGGCAGACCCAAAATGTGCCAGGGTTTGTTGCCTTCTTTGCATTTCTAACAGAAATAAATCCCATGACTGAGTTAGAATTGCATTTGCCTGGCTAATGGCAAATACATTGTGTCTGACCAAAGTCTTACATAAAATAAACATGATGTATTCACATCTCCCTAACATACTGGCTCTCTTAGGCTCCAGATGTTACACATTAAATCATTATGATACATTTTATGATGTAGGACTTTCTCTTGGTTTTACCTTACCTTGCTATAGCATTTTATATTTTTTTTTGCAAAGACCTTGCTTCCTTTCATTTTGCTGGAAAAGGTGATATGTTCCCATAATAAGATGTATCTCTTTCTGCCATTTGGTTGTACCATGTTCTGGGTACTGCCATGGCTCTCAGACCCTTGAAAGCAACATCTGTGACAAGTCCTTCATACCGTCCCAGGAGAGAAGACAAAAAATATGGGTAGAGTCAAGGTTGCCATGAAATACAGAGAGTGCTTAGGAACTCTACTAAGTATTGGAGACATGAAGGTAAATTTCAATAGGAACCGCTTAAATAGCTCACTTAGAGAGGGAAAATTCATAAGGGGAAACCCCACAGGGTGGGCGTTATATTGCGTTCCTAGAAGAGGTAACCCTTGTACCAGACCTCAGAGAATGAACTGGAACCTACAAGATGAAGAAATTAGGCAAGAAGTTTCCAGGTAGAGAAATGTGTGAGCTCCAAGGTTGGGAAGACACACCTGCTGTTGGAACATGGCAAGAATTTCAGGGTGCGTGGGGAGTGAGGGAACAGATAGGCAACTGAGGGTGAACTTGAGGGCATAAACTAGGGGCAGAGACCTGGAGGGGCTCCCAGCATTAAGGGCTCAGGAACATATCTTTTGTCAATAGGAAGCCAACCAAAGATTTTCATGTCCTATTATGTTACTGAATCACAAGAGAGGCAAACAAGGACATACGTTTTTAAAAAATTGGAACAGAGCTGACACAAATTGTTACATTAGTTTCAGATGTAGAACATAGTGATTCAACAGTTCTGTGTGTTGTGCTGTGCTCACCACAAGTGTAACTACCACATGTCAGCATACAACACTATGGTCATATCATTGACTGTGTTCCCCATGCTGTGCCTTTTATCCCCATGATTTGTTCATTCTGTAACACAATTCAGTGCGTACATCCTACTCCCCTTCACCCATTTTGCCCATCCCCCAATGGCAACCACTACTTTGTTGTCTGTGTTTGTGGGTCTGTTTGGCAACGGCCATTCAACAAGGTCTTTGGGCCAGCCATGCCAGTAGCCTTCATTCTTGACTTCACCACACACTTAGGGAAGAGGCCCAGTGCAAATTGCTCTGTAATCAGACCATTTCTATTGAAAAGGAAACTGGTCCTGTCACTTGGAGCTGGCTTCAGTAACACGGTCAAACCCTGAGATGAATTTATGATGCAAAAACAACACGACTCTTCACATCCAAGTCTGGTCGGTGAAGGTGGAGGCTGAGAGCTTCCGTCCTGCCCACAGGCTTCCCCCTCATTGACAGATTTGTTTCCATGGCTCTGTCTTTAGTAGACCATCCCTTTGCCTTTGCTGGGGGAGAGCTGAGTTCTGCTCTGAGTTCTACTTGGTTGATTGTTGGCTCACTCTGTGTGCCAACACCCCTTCCCACTGCTCTGTCAGCCCACTAATCCCTGAAGGGACTTTTGTTCCAAGGTGGCCTTCTGCCTTCCAGCTGCATCTGTGCTGCTCCCCTGAATCCCTGCACTGTGGAAACCCCGTGTATGGATCAGCCTCTGAACCGACCTGCGTGTCGAAGCCTGCCGTCCCTGCTATAGGTCTGAGACAGCCTGGTGTTTACATTTTGGGTAGAAGAGGTTCCACTAGAAGCCGCAAATAAATACCACAGAGCAGCTGGGCATGCAGGGACTTGCACACACAAGTCAAGGGGACTTGCACTGCTCCCTGAAGAAAAGGCGACCCAGAGCAAAGAGTAAGTTTCAGAGTTTATAAGAAATGTCTGTGTGGCTCCGGGACTGCCAGTAAATATTTCAGTTACAGACGCATTTTCCACAATTAATGACTGTATGTGTGGGCAGGAAGTGGTGTCGGTAGGAGAAGTTGGAATAACATTCTAAGACCATAAATCTTTAATGAGTGTGGAGAAAGAGGGAGAGAGGGAGAGAAGGTGCCACCGTCCCAGAATAGAGAGTCCTCAATAGTTGAAAAAAAAAAAAAAACCAAAACAGAATGAGAATAAGTTGTGCCTTTCTCACGTCCTCCTATGTCCTAAGCCAAGTGTTCTATAGAGACTCTTTTTGTCTACCACCTGGTCCTTCATCATTCACAGCAGGTAGATACTGTTGCATTGTGACCCTGTGAGCCACGGCCGACTCAGCACACAACAAGGGCTGTGTAAGAACAAGGTAACGCTGAGAACTCACCAAGGATCTGAAACTGCCATTCAAAGAAGGAAGAATTTCTATACCCAATAAAGACAGCTTTTGCCCCAAAACGCATTCTCATTGATTGGGTGGTAGGGTTTTGTTTCCTTGGCATGTGGCTAAATACTGGCCTTCTCATCTCCATGCATTGAACGATGGGGATGATTTTCACCCTTTGGTGATGCCAGGTGTCAAATGCCTGGGTTTCAGATGCACTGCTACTGTTTCAAAGTATTGGGGTGTCTGCAGGCCAGGTCACTGAGTCCCGTGACTGCTTGGGTCACTTTGTACAAATAAATATCGGAGGAAGTCTGTGCCCATCTGGTTCACAGACGCCTCCCCTCTTCTCTCTGCTTGTCATTAAAGACCCATCAAGCCTGCAGTGTGCATCGGAGCTGGAGTCACAAAGGGCCGTCAAGCTGTCTCTTCAAACTTCCGTCTGTGGCTCTGGGGACCATGGGGGCACATGTAAAATCCAATCCAGCATGTGGAAATGCCAGCTAGATAGGTGAGTGTCAAAATTTCTCATCCTTCTGAAAGTCGGATGAGGGGTAGCTATTCCCCCCAGTCCTCCCCCTCAGGGAAGGTCTGAATCAGTAAAAGCCATAACTGCCATTTTTAAGGACACACATTTAGCTTTTGCTTAGGATGGGAACACTTGTTTTTGTTTTTTGTTTTGTCCCTTACAATCTCAGGAAAAAGTCAGCTAATCCTGATCTTTGCGGGGAAGGTCTCTTCTGCATGAATCACATGAGGATACTCTAGCACACGGCTTATTTTATGCATTCACACTAAGTTTTATTTTTTTGTTTGTTTGGTTGTTCTTTTTTAAAATTTTATTTTATTTTATTTTTTCCAGAGTTCCAAGATTCACTGTTTACGTACCACACCCAGTGCTCCATGCAATCTGTGCCCTCCTTAATACCCACCACCAGGCTCACCCAGCCCCCATCCCCCTCTCCTCCAAAACCCTCAGCTTGTTTCTCAGAGCCCACAGTCTCTCGTGCTTCATCTCCCCCTCTGATTTCCCCCAACTCACTTTTCCTTTCCTTCTCCTAAGGTCCTCCACACTAAACTTTATGTATTTGAAACACAGTTTGCAGTTGCTTCAGGATTGGATGTAGAAGGGAGAGTACCAGCACCTTCATGGAAGTCTGGGTGACATGGGTGACTGGGAAGACATGGGTGACAGAGAGGGTGGTGTGTTGGAAATATTCAGTGATTCTCCCGACATGCATGAGGGTCCCTTTAGTTGGCTCTGTGCACCCTGCGTGGTTATGCATGTGTTTTGCTTCTCCTGGCCAAGACCCTCTGCAGAAAATAGGCCTTGGCTTCCTGGAACTATCTCCCTCACATCCAGAGAGGTGTGGATTTAGCTCAGCCCTCAGCCCAGGGTGGTATGAACCTACCCTGATGCATAAGTACCATCCAGAGTCCCTTGAAGGTTCAAGCAGAGGCTTCCTTTTGCAGAATTGGCTCGAGGTCCTACCTGGCTTGCTTTATCTTCCTCCAAATATCACTCACAGAATAGGTTTCTTGGGAACACTTCCTCTCGTGGTCTGCTTTTCAGAAATCAGACCTAAGGCAGATGAGTAAACCAACGCTTGAAAATAAAATGAGCACCTGGGTGGCTCAGTTGGTTAAACATCTACCTTGGGCTCAGGTCGTGATCTCAGGGTCCTGGGATTGAGCCCCGCATTGGGCTCCCTCCTCAGTGGGGAGCCTTCTTCTCTCTTTCCCTCAGCCTCTGACTCCTGCTTACTCTCGCTCTCTTAAAAAAATAAAACCTTTTAAAAAACTAATAAAATAAAATGAGGCAGAACCTGAAGATCTTTTTTTTTTTAATAACTCAATTTACTCTTTTTGTAAGCATTGATGGTAGCTTGGTTTTGCTTTTGCTTTTAAGATGAATGTATTAAATAGCTTAGGTTTTTATTTTTCTCTGTGGTGTCTGTCCCCAAGAGGATCAATGCTGGCAATTTATAAGCATGAATTGTACTTTCTTTGTAATTTGAGTCTAGGGTCCACAGCCACACAGAGTGCTTTCCCAGGACATTTCTGAATAAACAGGAATATTACGCTCAATAACATACTTACCTGCTTTACAGTATGTTCACCCCCTTCCCCCGCATGCCTACGGTGAACTGATAGTGAGTCTATGACCATGTGGGCCTTAGATGGGAGAAGCCAGACACCCAGATCTCTGCCTGTTCAGAAGGGCCAGGACAAATGAGAAAAGAAGCTTCAAAGACCTGGAGAAAGAGCAGGGAAGTCTTACTATCTATACTTTTTGGAAAAGAACAAGTTCTTCCTCTTTATCTCAACAAAGGAGATGAAGCTCTACTTTTGTTTTC